>APFE031575426.1:192526-203317 GCA_000404065.3 Pinus taeda | reverse complement strand
TTCATGACCTCTACTGAAATGAGGTTCTTTTGGCTGCCACAGTCGACAATGAATTGTAGCGGTGAACCCTTCACCCACATTTGTGAGTGGAAAAGACGCTCCCCCTCCTCTGGATCTTCCGGCTCATTCTTCTAGATCTTGGTGGTGGCAATAGTGGCACTGGGCTCCACGTCAATGATCTACTTCCCTTTACCATTCGACTTGTCGAGTTCTAACTTAGGGTCAGAACATGCATCTAATTCGGAAGCCTTAAATTCAGCCACCAGTGTCTGCTTGGTCGGACACTCACTTGTGTTGTGAGTGGGGCTCTTATGGAACTTGCACCACTTTCCTGTGTCCTTCTTTGACTTCGTGGTGTTGTTATTTTCCTACGGCTTCAACGGGTTGTCTTGGGTGACCCCGCCTTGGCTTTGTCCTTTGGTATTTGGATTTGCAGATCCAAAGTATCGCTTCTTTTGTTTAAACTTCTGCTCGATTTTGACAGTGTATCGAGACACCATGCCAAGCGAGGAGATGTTCATGACCTCCATCTCTTCCTAGTTGTACCTGTGTAAGCAGCCACAGTATTTGAGTACCAAATGTAGCTCAGAATCCTTGATACCCAACTATGTGCAAAGGGTATGAAAAATGTTTGTGAACTCTAGCACATCTTGGTCCCTTCCCTGCTGCAGCGTGGTCCACTTCATGTATTTGTCCTCATAGATTTTGACAGGGTAGTACTGCTCCTTGATGGCATCCCAGAATGAATCCCAAGTGGGTGCGACTGAAAATAATGAGCCCGTACTTTCATCCTTCTGCTCGCAGTAGGTTTCCCACCAGTCCTTGACATGGGGGGCTACTTTGAGAATAGAGAAAATAATCTTTTCCTGACTGGAAAAATCATGAACAGAAAAATAGCCCTCTAGTAGATTTAACCATTTATCTACAACATTTGCGTCTATTTGACCCTCAAATATGGGGATTTTGAAATTGACTTGTACCATAAATGGTGTGGCATTTCTAGAGTAGTTGTTAGAAGCCGATGCGTCACCTCTAGGTAGTCGCTGAAGGATCTGGGAAAAGTTTTCCATCATCGCATTCCTTTGCCGCTCAAGGGCTTCTTCGAGCAAGATTTTGATAGGATATCCTACCCCCTCGTCTTTATTTTCATCTGCCATGGGAAGCCATTAGGATTTGCGAGGCTGGTCTTGCAAAGGTTCGACCAGTTCAATCCTTAACTCCTTATATCCTGACCTCGTTGGGGACATGCAAAGAAAAACAGAGAAAAAGCAGACCACTCTGATACCACTGATCCAGATTTAAACAGGAACGAAACAAAATACATAGATAACCATATACATAGAGATGTAGTGGAAATAATACTTCATTTCATTAATGTAAAATACTAAAATATGCTTAAAGACAGAAATGGAAATAAACCAGCTAGGGCGATGATAGCTTATCTCTGAGAAGAGATGTGGTGACTACGTGCCTCTGAACTGTCTTACAATGAGGCTCGAAGGCCTATTTATTGTTGAGAAACAATGGAAAACCCTAAACATCCAAAAACTTAACCCTAGAAGATGAAACACCAAACTGTGGGCCCTGTTTGGGTAAATTGGTACATCAACTTCCCGGGGTCGTAACTTTGGCATATGATCTCCATTTGACGTGCACAATAGCTCATTAGAAATATCTATCCAAGGACTATAACTTTTGGAAGAGAAACATTGATCCATGACCCATGTTGGTCCCGTTTTTCCCCAAAAAAGGGCGTTTAGGGCCTCAAAACAGCTCCGGAAGTTCAGGACCCAAAAAACTGCTAAAAATAGTAATATGTGCTACAATTAAGGAAACTGAAAAACTAAAAGAGACAGTTGTGGGGGTCCAAGTTGGATAGGTGGGTGTCCACCACCATCCACTTGGATCAATAGGTGATCTCTTTGCTAACCAATCGATGACACATTTAGAGTCTCCATAAACCTATAAAGAAACAATATTTAAGAAAGTGGAAAAATGCATAGGAGCTGAGCACACACTAATTTCAGCTTTAGTGTTGGAACCATATCCTAAATTGAGCCAAATGTGGTAAGACATTTTATCCAGAAGAATTAGAAGTGATCCCCCTCCACAAGAGGCATCTTGAGAAGCCCCATCGAAGAAGCCCACATTAAAAGAAAGAGGACTCGGTGGATAACGAAAACAACTAACCAACTTGGGTTTCTGGGGCCTCATATAGCCCCTAAAAAAACCTAAAATATATGACAGAATGGAAGGGAGGTTAATGGGCTGCCCTTTGAAAATGTGGTGGTTTCCGATTTTCTAAATACCCAAAGCAAAGAAAACAGATAACCTTTTTAAGTAGCCCATACTGTGATCCCACAACTGTAAACAAGTCTTTAGTGAAGACATGGTACCAAAGTCCATAAATATTAAGAGAAGCAAGGAGTTCTTCCCAAAGTGATCTAGAAAATGCACACAAAAAAATAAGTGATTAACATATTCAGGGCCACAGTAGCATAAAGGAAAGATATTAGGGCCATTAAAACCCCTCCTAAGAAGGTTATCTCGTCTAAGGATATAGTTTTCCAAAGTGTGCCAAATGAAGTATCTGAGCTTAGGTGGAATAAACCATTTCTAGAAAAAAATATTACCACCATCTATCCATGGGATGAAGAAATGAGGTTGAGATCGAATTATAGGCTTGTTTTGCGATGAATTGACCAGAAAAGGAGTTCTAGCTCCAAACTAATGATTATTGCTCATATTTTAAATAAAGACCATTGAATACCAAATTGTTGGCAAAGGATTCCCATCCTATGGCCAGGGAATCTTGTAGCCCCAAGGTTGGGAAACTTTTCCATCCACTGAGGGGAGGAACTTGGATTAGAGAAAATGAGGCATGACATAGTTGAAAAATTCCTTGCGCATTAAGGCAAAAAATTCATTCAGAGGATAAGAAATAATAGGAGGAGTAGCCTATAAAAGGGTCATTTCCAAGTGTGACATGTTGGTAATTTCCCACTTTCCAAGCAAGCCAACAATGAATCCAACAAAGAGGCTCCACCAGGACTTTCCAAATATTTGATCCAACCATATATCTCTTATGCTTAAAAGAGTTCAACCACTTTGAACATGTCTTGTTATGAAGATATTTGTCTGAGATGATACGACATCAAATCTCTGAACCTGTAATGGCCCTCTAAAAACTCTTCATGGCCAGGGCTAGTCCAAACTGGTGTAAATTTTTGAATCCCCACCCCACAAAGCTTTTGGGCTGTGAAAATAAATCCCATTTAGCCAGGTGAATATCAACCCTTTGCTTTTTTCCCATCCATAGGAAATTAAACATGCTTTGTCTAATCTTCCTGATGGAGGATTTGGTAATCTCAAAGAGAGAAAGCCAATGAATTGGTATACTATCAAGGATTGATTTTACTAGTGTCGTTCTACCACCAAGGGATAGCCACCTATAGCACTAGTTGTTGATGTGTTGTTCAATCCTTTTAATTAGCCAAGAACAATCCTCCACCTGGTAACAATTGGGCTTGAGATGGAAGCCCATGTAGTAGATGCCATGATCAATGGGAACTGTCAAATAAGGGAGGATGGATACAATAGAAGAAAGAGTCATGTTTGGAATGTTATTCAAGATAAAGGAGGATTTATCTTGACTAATAATCATACCAGCAGCTAAGAAGAAGACAAAACAAACATGATGGTAATAGATCTATTCATATGCAGTGCCCTCACCCAAGATAAGCACATCATCCACAAATAGGAGATGATTAAAGCACATAGACTTTCAAAGTTTAACCCCTTTGATTAGTCCCTCTTGCTTGGCATAATTTATCATACGACTCAGTCCCTTGATAACGAGCAAGAATAAGAGAGGGGATAGGGGTTAGCCCTATCTTAGTCCTCTTGAGCAGATACAATGGGATCATGAATTAATCTACCTAGTAGGAAACCAAAATATCCGAGAGATAAATAAGATGAGAGAACATTTTTCAATATGTTAGATATCACCTTTGATATGATCTTATATATTAGGTTACAAAGAGAAACCGGTCAATAGTCATTGAAGGTGCTTAGATTAGAGCACTTTGGAATGAGAGAAATCGAGGTAGCACTAATATCCCCAAAGAACTTGCTATAAAGTGTAACTTCCTCCAGAACCTATAAAATATTGTTCTATTAACAGTGCTGGACCTGTCAACATTCAAGGGGGTCTTCCCGATATTGGGTCCCAACTAGACCTCGCACAATTTTGGATAGGTTCCCCAATCCGGAATACGGCCCAACTGTCGTCTACTTAAATATCTACATTAGCTTTCATCATAAACAAGAGAGAGAATCACATATGTGCCTTCAAAAAGCAAGCTAGTGTGTCTGGTGAATGTTCAGTTGCAAGTGCATCAAGGTTCTCCTACCACAAAGGGGGAAGAAAGTGAGCCTTTAGGAGAGAGGTAATAGTACCACTCTAATAAAGACACACACAAATGAGAATGTTTTGTCTAACATCTAACATAATAGTCCACACAAATGTGGCAAACTTTATAACCATTACAACACATTCTCACTAGAATAAGCACTAAAATAACTCAAGTATTTCAACTATCATAGTACTAGTGAAACTGAACATGAACCATTAACATTCACAAAATAGTCTTACAAACATCCATAATCCATGTTTGAAAACATGTTCACCATAAAGGCTTCAAATATTAAGTAAAATTCCGAAGATGCATGAAAACAACAAACATCACTTGCTCCAATAGTGGAGTTTTGGAGCCACTACTTGCTCCCCAAAAGTACTAAATTATCTCTCTTATGCATTATGGGAGAAGCCAAAGTTAAAGTACTTTTACATGAGAAATGAGGATCTATTTATAACTTGAGCAATGGCCTTTCATATCCTGATGACTCTTGACTTTCTAAATTCTAGTGACCTTTAGACTTTTACAACCGTTGAAGTTCCAAATGAGTTTTGGAACTACATATGAATTTTTGTATTACATGTTCTTTGGACTTTCATGACTCTTGAGTCTACGTATGACTTTTTGCATTACATGTTCTTTGGACTTTCGTGACTCTTGGACTTGTACTTGCTTTCCTTTCACAATAATTACAATAATATATTTTATCTTCCATATCATCATATGATGAAACTTGACATGTCACTATCTGAGATGATTAGGACTGAAGGTGATTGATGACATGGACTTTCTTTAGTGGTGACATGGCTGCCAATGTGACTATTCTTTATCATCATCCACTCATGGTGATTCCACCTTCTAAAGGGTCTTCAATCTTGGAATCTTCATGGTACTTTTATCATAAAGTTTCAAGTGCATTCTTATTTCTTCTCATGCTTCCTTTATTTATCCTCTTTACCCGATCTTCCATGTGTCTGCTTTCCATGAGTACCCTGGTATATATGTTTATGCAATAACTCATGTCGAGTAACCATTAATCTAAAAATCTCCTACTCTACCATGTTTTATTAATATTTTACTCTTCATTCCTTTTCGGTGTACCTAAAACAATCAAGGGAGCTACAGGGTGCACGGACGCACTCTGAAAGGTTGAAGGATGGAGCAGGAGGAGCTTTGAGGCTTCGAGATGTGATCATGCGCACTAAAAAGCAAGCAGTCAAGGCAAGGTGCACTCAAGTCTGGAGGATGAAGGGAAAATATTTGGGCTTCCCATGTGCACTATGTGCTCAAGGGAGAGAGAGGGAGGGTGCAGGGTGCACTCCCGAAGGCTGAAGGTTGAAGCTTTGTGCCTTTTGGGTGCGCTCAAGAGGGCTTGAGGGCAAAGGATGCACTCTTGAAGGCTAAAGGTTGGTTCTTTTCGCCTTCGGGGTGCAATAATGCACTCAATTAGTTTAGGAGGGCGAATGATGCATAGGGGAAGGTTGAAGGGTTGAGTTTCGGGTCTTCGAGATGTGCTAATGCGCTCAAGGAGATCGCACTTCTTCGAGTTGAAGGAGTGCGCTCCAAGAAGACTTAGTCATATCTGAACTTAAACAGAAATGCAACAACTTACATATATAATCATAAACACAAAGATACAACAAAAAAACACTTCATTTCATTAATAAAAAAATACTGAACTATGCTTACAAACATAATGGAAATGAGATAGCTTGGGTGATGGTAGCTTATCTCTGAGAAGAGATGTGGTGGCTACATGCATATGAATTTTGTTACAATGAGGCTCAAGGGCCTATTTATTATTGGAAAACATGAGAAATCCCTAAACAACCAAAACCCTAACCCCAGGAGTTGTAACACCAAGATTTTGTGGGCATCGTAGGGGTTCATTGGGAAGCCAACTTCCCGAGGTCGTAACTTGGTCATATTATCTCTATTTGGCACGTATGATACCTTGTTGGAAATTTCTCTCTGAGTACTACAAGTTTCACCATAGGACCTTTCTTTTGGCTATGGAATTGTCATGGACCCAAATAAAACATCATTTAGGGGGTCAAAACTGCTTTAGAAGTTCAAGACCCAAAAAGTTCCTAAAAATAGTAAATGCTGAAATGAACAGGGAAACAGATGAAACTAACTGGGGGGTCTAGGTGGAATAGGTAGGTGACCACCAATATCGACTTGGATCATTCCTCCCCCCTTAGGAAGCAATGGTCCCCATTGCATGCAAAGCTTCCATGAGGTGAGGAAATTTCTGTTGATCCTGGTCCCTGGTGAACCACTTGCCCTAGTGAAGGGATTGGCCTACTTTAACAACTCAATATAGTTGTATCCTCTATTGGCGATTGTTTTTTAACTGTGTGTCCATGATATAATTAGTTGTGGCCTGTTTCATGCAGTCAGGGTTGAGCTTTTTTAGTGTGAGTTGTTCTCCAATGTTATATGTGCCCAAAAATGGTGGAAAGTATGACTGAAGGTGATCTACATTGAACACTAGGTGCAACCCAAGGGATGATGGGATGCTGAGCTCGAAGGCATTATCACCGCTGGCCTTGGTGATGGTGTATGGCCCATATCGAAGTGGGTGAAGCTTGTGGTGGGGTCCATCAAGGCTCTCTTTCTACAAACGTAGCCAAACTTTTTCACCCACCTGTAACTTGTGTGGCACTCGATGATGATAATGGCATTGATTGTACTTAGCATTGGCTCTATCCAATATATCATGGACCTGTTGGAGGATGTGTTGAATACACTCAATGAAATTGTTAGCCCTTCTGGCTTCGGACTGAATGTGAGCCGAATCTACCTGAGGGGCTGCAAATGGCATGACCACATCAATGGGGCATAATGGCTGAAATCCCAACCCTATCTGAAAGGGGTTGTGGCTTGTTGAGTTGTGGAGAGTTTTTTTGTAGCTATGTTGGACATAGGGGAGACTTTCATCCCACATGCGTGGATGCTTCGAGTTGTATATGCACAGAATGTGTACGATCATCCTGTTGACAACCTCTGTTTTACCATCAATTTGGGGATGGAAATTCATGGACTTAGTAAGTTTTTTATCGAGCATCAACTAGAGACTTGACCAAAATACACTTAGGAATATGTTGTCCCGATCTGAGACAATGGACTATGGGATCCCAAAGTGTACCCATACTCACTCAAAGCAGATCTTAGCAGTGGCCTATGCTGTATACTCTTCTTGCAGGCTGCCATGATGTCCATCTTAGATAATTTGTCAACAACCACGAAAATGAAATCATTTTCGTGCTTAGTAGAAGGAACCCTTGACATGTAATGGATGGAGACAGGTTCCCAAGGCCAGCTAGGAGTAGGTAGAGGAGTATACAGGCATTTCTTCTTGATGGTTGGTTTGGAAATGGTGCAAGATCTAATGTACTTCCTAACATCCTGATGAAGTTTCAGACAATAAAAATACTTCTACAATACCGCAATTGTTTTCTCTACTCCGAAATGTCCAGCGACCCGACTTTAGTGTGCCTCCCAAATCATCTTGGCATGCTCACTTGAAGGAACACATATGTGTCCCAGGTGGCATAATAGTGCATCCTGAAGGTGAAATTTTGGAACTTTCTTCCCTTCCAGGAGTGTCTGGTATATGTTGTCGAATTCTAGATCGCTCCTGTAAGTATGCGGCCAACTCGATGTCTCATGCCCATAGGAGTTGAGCACAATGATCAGCGTCATGACTCGTGGTCGGTTGAGGAAATCAACGAAATTATTGGTGCTGCCCTTATTATACTTAATGTTCAAATGGAATTGTTGCAAATAAGTGGACCATTTCTGATGGTGATAGTTCTACAACTTCCCTTGTGTCTATATGAATTGTAGAGGTCATTGGCCTGTGTGGATGATTGTTTCCTTCCCCATAATGTAATGCTTCCATTGATGGCATGCCTGCACAATGGAATACACTTCTTTGTTGTAAGTGGGGTACTTTCAGACTGTGTCTAAAAGTTTCTCACTGTGGTAAGCCAATTGATGCACATGCTAAGTAAGTACCACACCAATAGCATAGCCAGAGGCATCTATCTCAATCTCAAATGGTTGTTGCAAGTCTGGTAATGTGAGCACTGGATCAGAACAGAGGTGATTCTTTAACTCAGAGAACGCTTGTTGTTGGGTTTCCAACCAAAAACAAATTTCTTTCGCTCTACCCTCTATGACTTGACTTAAAGGCCAAGTGATATGAGAGAACTCCAACATGAACCTATGGTATAAATTGGCAAGACCCAAAAAGATGCGGAGCTCTGATAGAGTGGTTGGGGCTAGCCAATCCCGAATGACTTGTATCTTGGATGGGTCCACATATACACCCTGCTCATCAATCATGTACCCTAGATATTGAACACACAACTTGTGTTGATGCAAGGTTTGAAGGACCTATCGAATATGGTGGAGGTGCTCTTCCCAACTCTAGCAGAAGATCAAGACGTCATCTAAATACACCACCACGAATTCATTGCTGAAGGGTTGCAAGATGTCGTCCATCGGTATCATGAAGGTTGTAGGGGAATTCGTCAATCTGAATGGCATGACCAACCATTTGAAAAGGCCCTCCTTTGATTTGAGGGCAGTCTTCCACACATCGGAGAGTTCGATAGGCACCCGGTGATAACCTGACTTCAAGTTAATCTTGATGAAATATTTGCCCCCCTTGAGCTGGTCCAAAAGGTCATAAATCTACAAGATTGGGTACCTATTCTGGACAATGATCTTTCTTAGTGCCTGATAGTAAATACAGAGCCTCCAAGTCCCATCCTTCTTCTGTACCAATAAATCGGGCTCCCACAAGGTGATGAGCATGGCATAATGTGCCCTTTCTGCAATAGTTCCTGAATCTACCTCTTGATCTCATCATTCTCTAGAACAGAGTGTTAATATATCATTCCATTGAGCAGCGGCGCACTCGGGATCAGATTGATGGAATGTGGTGAGCACCAGTATTGCAGCAATAATGCGGCAACCGCTGGGCTTCCTACTTTACTTTTATCAACCCAGTAGTTTGTAACAAACTTGGAAGCGACGATGTTGTATGCACAAGTACTAGTTCTTACTGCAGGTTGTCACTTGGTCAGCTGGTGCAAGATCACTAGGAGCTCAAGCCAACTTCTATGAATTACATAAGAAGCTTTATATGTGATGAAAGAAAGGAAAGCTTACCCTACAGAGGCTACTCTACTTGCAGAAAGAGAAAGAAGACTGAAATGCAAATTAAACCTAGAAAACCCTAATTAACCAACTAATCCTATTTTTGCAGAAAGAGAGATGAAAAACCATGAAATGAATGCTATTGCTTAATCTAGGAAGCAAACAACATCTACACAAGCTATTTCTAGAGGGAAATGAGAAAACACATCTTTTTGGTTTTTATGTATTTTTAGGTGAAATTTTCATGCATGTAATTTATTTGTTTGTGAATGTGGCAGTGATTAGGTGGCAATGGAGGGAAACTTTGGAGTTTGCAGAGGTGTAGGAAAGTGTGGATGGGTCCTAGTAGGTCCCAGGTGGCCTTCTAGAGGCTTTTCCTGCAATCATACTTCAAAAAGACACCTACAGGAAAATCTACAAGAGGCTTCAGGGGATCTACGGGAGGTCTACAGGAGGATGCTGAGAGCTGTTTTAAAGGGTTTTGAAGGTAGGAAAATGGGTGGAAAGGGTAGATAATGGCTAGGATGATGCGTTAAGGTGTCTAGGGTTCATTAAGAAGGATTAGGGGAGAGAAAGATGGTTGGACTTGTTCAAAGAAAGAGAGGAAAATTTATGAGAAAAGTGCATAAAATTAAGGCAGATTTGTGAGGGACTTTGGATGACCTGTGGAACATAGATCAAAGAGAGATGGTGATGGATGATTGCCTGACTTATTGTGAGTGGAGATGTACTACCAGAGAACTAAAAATCAAGCACTGAGATTAAGCAAGCAAAGAAACTAGCTACACCAAAAAAATAGAACTTTGCATCAAGCTGAGCTAAATTCTGATCTAAGAAAGTAAATGCTGAACAATGCTATATGGAAAGGAAGCATGGAAGGAAATTTATTGCAAAGACAGAAATGAGCATGGTGAAATAGATCTTGTTAAACACACACATGGTAGCAAGAGAATCTGAAGGATAAAACATGAGAGTACAATTTTTATTAACAAATGATTTACATTTATAGTACATGTTGTGACTGTTGGGTTTCACATCCCAAGGTCTCTTGGACTCCTTTTGTCCATTCAGCTTCCACACTAACCCATTGAGGATTAGGTGTCCAACATTCCCCCTTGAATCCAAAGGGTTATGTATGAGTCCAAGAAGAGAGCTGTAATACAAAATGTGCAAAAATGCATGGCAGCACTAGGCTGAATGT
>APFE031575426.1:123492-183172 GCA_000404065.3 Pinus taeda | reverse complement strand
GCTTCTTTAGTGAGTGGGTGGAGTGGAGGCTAAGACCTACTCCACTACCAACATTGTCTTATTCAGATCTTCGATGAACTCTCGCTTGGATAGGGGCTTCTTGTAAATTTTGAACCTATGTCCATTGACAAGCATGGGGGTGGATTCCTCATCAATGGTTCTAATCAAAACTGAACCATTGTCATTGCATTTTTCCACAGATTAGGGTCCCAGCCATCTAGTCCTTAGCTTTCCATTGAAGTATTTATATCTTGAGTCATAGAGCATTTCCCAATCTCCCTCTTGGAATTGCTTCTCCTTGATATTTTTATCATGCCATATTTTCCTTTGAAGCTGAACTACCTCAGTGTGGAGAAGGACCTGCAATCTTTGTTCATCCAATCCATTGAGCTGGAGTAGCCTTTCCCTTTGTGCACGGCTGAGGTCTAGGTCTAGCTAAGCTACCATACTTAGTGTATTGTATTCAAATTCTATTGACAACAAAGCCTTCTTCCCATAGACCAATTAATAGGGTGTGAACGCTGTGGTGGTCTTCCATGTTGTGTTGTAGGCCCAGGTGGCCTCAACTAGTCTATCCGCCTAATATTTTTTGCTGTTGCTCACTACCTTGGTCAAAATTCCTTCCAAAGCTCTGTTAGTGACTTCCACCTGTCCATTGGCTTGTGGATGGTAAGGGGTGGAAGTCCTGTGCTTTATTTTATGATGTGTGAGTAGGTCTTCAATCAAATTGGAATTGAACTAACTGCCTTGATCTGTAACCAGTTCTCTTGGATACTCGAACTTATAAAATATGTTTTCTCTTAAAAACTCAGCTACTTTTTCCTCTGTTGTTGCCTTGGTTGCTTTTGTCTTTGCCCATTTTGTCAGATAATCGGTGCACATAGTGATGTATTGCCTCTGTTTTGAAGGAGGGTTGATAGGATCCACAAAGTCCATGACCCACTTCTCAAATAGCTCATAGGTCACTTGAGGTTGCATAAGCATCTCATCCTTTGGAGTAGGCTTCCCCATCCTTTGGCACCAATCACATTGGCTGGTATATCTCTTCACATCTTGATGAAGAGTGGGCCAATAGTAGCCTGCTTGCAAGATTTTGAAGGCTGTCTTCTTTGCTACAAAATGGCCTGCACAGGGCCCGTCATCACAGGTTAGGAGAATGTCAAAAACCTCCTCCTCCCTGACACATCTTCTCAAGATCTGATTTGGGCCAAGTTTGAAGAGATTGCCCCCAATCCAAGTGAAAGGGGTGCTTTTCCTCATGATCTTGCTCTTCTCTTTTGAGGACAAGTGTGGTGGGAACTGTGCTAAAACCAAGTAATTTGTTATATCACAAACCATGGAGAGAGTACTAAGATAGAAAATAAGTGCTCATCTAGCATTTGATCATCCACCATTCCTTCCTCACTTGCAGGAAAATTTACTCTAGAAAAAAAGTCAGCAACAACATTTTCTTTACCAGGCTTATCGATAATGGTTAAATCAAATTGCTGCAGTAAAAGCAACCATCTAATAACACGAGCATTTACATCTGGTTTATTCATTAAATACCTAATTTCAACATGATCAGTGTGTACAAAGGTTTGATAGCCTGTGATGTAATGTCTGAATTTATTTAAGGAATGCACTACAACTAGGAGTTCCTTCTCGGTTACTGTGTAGTTTAACTCTGACTTTGACAAGTTTTTACTTATAAAGTATATGGCATAAGGTAACTTTTCATCAATTTGTCCCAAGGCTACTCCTATTGCTTTGTTTGAGGCATTTGTGTGAATGTGGAAAGGTAGGGCCCTGTTTGGGCCTCTCAAAATTGGGGTAGTCACAAGTTTGCTTTTCAAGGTATCTAGGGCTTCTTGACAATTGTCAGTCCATATGAACTCAACATCTTTTCCCAAAGGACCAAACAACAAAGTGGCTAACTTACTGAAATATTTAATGAATCTTCTGAAATATCCTGCTAAGCCGAGGAAACTTTGGACATCTCTCATCTTTTGAGGAGGTGGGACCCTTTAGATGATGGCAATTTTGTTGGGGTCCACCTGCAATCCTTGTTGAGAGATTGCATGACCTAGCACAATCCCTTAAGTCATCAAAAATTCACATTTTTCTAGACTAAGGGACAGGTTCATTTCAATACACTTGTCTAAAACTTTTCCTAGGTTAGTTAAAGCTTCCTGAAAGTTAGAACCATAAGGAGTAAAATCATCCATATATATTTCCACTGCATCATGAACCAGTTCAGAAAATATACTCAATACTGCTCTCTGGAAAGTGACTGGAGCATTCTACAAACCAAAAGTAAGGACTCGGTATGTAAAGGTACCACAAGGACAAGTGAAAGTGGTCTTATCTTGGTCTTTCAGGGTGATTTGAATCTGGTTGTACCTGCTAAACCCATCTAGGAAGGAGAAATTTTTTTTCCCTGCTAGACCAGCTAACACTTGATCTATGAAGGGCAAAGGAAAATGGTCCTTTTTAGTGGCTTTGTTTAGTTCCCGATAATTGACACAGATTCTCCACTTACCATTTTTCTTTGGCACTAGCACCAAAGGAGAGACCCATTCACTATCAGAGATGGGGTAGATGAATCCTGCATCCAGTAATTTCTACAATTCTTCCTTAACAATGTCTTTAAGGGCTGGATTCATCCTCCTTTGAGGTTGCCTGACTGGTTTGCAATCTTCCTTAATGTATATGTGATGAGTACAAACTGAAGGGTGCACTCCCTTCATCTCCTTATAACTCCAAGCGAAGGCATCTAAATGTTTTCTTAATAAGCTACATAGTTCCTTTTCCTGGGAAGTGGATAGGAATGAGTTGGTTTTCAAGGTTCTTTCTGGGCTGAACTCTATATTCTTAACACGGAGAGAGGTTGGGTCGGCCACACAGAGATCAGTTAAGGGATTGTCTTGGGTTTCTTTCTCTAGATCTTCTAATGGAAAAATACTGGGGGGTGGATTCTGAATTAAATTTTCAATGATATCATCCTCATTTTGCGGTTTTCCCCCCATGATAGTTTCTACTGCACACAGTGGTGTAGAATAGACTTCATCCTCATCCTCCTCCTCCAGCCAGAGAGGTAGATCATGTTCTAGCAAGGTTTGGGCAGGAGGATATAGGATTAGCTGCTTGGACATATGCTCGTTCTTGATGGTCATGTTCCCAGCCCGACAACTGATGTAAGCATCGGCAGTGGCCAACCAGGGTCTTCCTAGGATGAGAGGATACCCAGTGAGCTTTGCCTTCGGCTGGAGAACTAAGAAATCAACAGGGTACTCCCAAGAATCAATGGAGACCATCACATCCTCCACAATCCCTTCAAGGGTCACGGTGGAGAAGTCTGCTAGCTGCAGTACTATCGTGGTCTTTCTCAAGGAGCCCTGGAGGTTGAGTTTGAGCATGGTGTTCTTTGTCATCACATTAATGGCAGCTCCCAGATCAATCAAGGTATGTTGGATCATGGTTCCATTGATGTGGACATCAACTATTGGGCTTCCAGGGTCTAGATATCTTGGACAGATTACCTGCCCCAACATCAGGTCGGATAGTTGTCCTATGACATTGATGGTTGGGGCATCTCTCTTGTGCCTGCTTGGATGCCTGAAGCAATTCTCTTTTATGATCTTATTGTATATAGGCACATCCTTTATGGCTTGGAGAAGTGGTATCTTTACACATAACTGTTTCAATTCTTCCAGAAGTTCAGTTTCTCTGCGATGGGTTGCGTTGTCCTGGATAATATCTCAGGAAAGGGTGGAATTGATTTTAGTTCACTTTCCCCTTTATCTTCCTCAACCTCCTGAGGGGGAGGATGGTTATCTAGGAGAACCTTCCTAGATCGTAGGTTAATCTCCTAAATCTCCACAACATAAGTTGGGCATGATGGTTCCCCACTATATACTTGTTGGGCCTGTCTATTGTTCGGGTTTAGGTTTGGTTGAGCAGGCATTTGGGGTTGCCTTGGTGGAGCAGGAGGCAATGGTTGTGGTTGAGCAGGTGGTGGAAGCAAAAGAGTGGGAGGAGAGTTGTATTGGGGCCTCCACCCCTGATGAGATACATTCCACTGAGGTTGTGGCTGAGCATAGGATTGAAATGCATGAGTAGTTGGTTGGGCATGATATTTAAATGGATAGGACCAAGGAGGAGGTGTGGACCAGGAAGCATGAGCAGGAGGGCCCCAAGAAGGTATGGAAGTGGCTTGGTTGGGGTTGTAGTATGCCTGAGATGTCCCTTGCATTCCCTGTTGGTATGGTCTAGGTCCATGTGGTCTCCTTTGGTTCATGAAATAGAGTGGTTCAGTGGCTCCTTCAGCCCCTTGGTATATAGCTTAAGTCCGGGAAAGGAAGGGCACTTATCTGTAGAATGATCTTCTTCACAAACTGAACAAACCTCTATAGATTATTTCAATGGACATTCATTCCTAGGATGCCTTTTGGTGCACCTAGGACAAAAAATGGCCAAAGCCCTCTCTGCTTCCTCTTGTTTCCTTTTGATATGTAAGGTATCCATTTGCATGGCAACAGTCTGCAACACCTCACTCTTGAAGTCTTATAGCATGTTTCCAAGTTCACCTTTGATGGATGAACTGGATGAGGAGGTACTGGCTATGGGTTGACTCCCCCTACCTCTCTTTGGTTGCCCTAGAATGGTTTCTAAAAACAATCTTTATGTCTTCATAAGGTATTTGGTAGATGTCTCCTCCAGCGAATAGATGGAGGGTGTCTAGGAGGTCTTTCAGAATTCCCCTGAGCAAGATAAACTTCAGAGCTTTGGGGTCAAGTGTGCACCTAGCCCTTTTATAACTGAGCTGGAACCTCTTTTCATAATCTTCCAATGATTCATCACTTCCCATGGTTATTTAGAAGATTTATTCCTTGGTGTCTTTTGACCTACAATGGTCTCGATATTTGTTATTAAAGGCCTGCCGCATCTGGGCCAAAGTTGTGATGCTATTGCTAGGTAACCCCATGAACCAGCGCAATGCTACATCCTTGAGGGTAGAAGGAAATAGTTTCAATTTTTTCCATCTTCTGCATAGTCATAGGTTCAACAGATAACAACAAACTCAAACAAAAATGTGTCAGGATCTTCTGTAGTCAATCCATGAAAGTGAGGTAGGGTTGAAGGGCTTATGTTCTTCATTTTAGTGTCCCCATTGGTCTCTCGGATGGGAAAGGTACCCTCTACTCTTTCTCCATTCCCCCTAGCATTTTTGTTTTCAGCCATTGTCTCAAGAGGGATGTTTTCTTCTTCTTCTTCCCCTATAGGTTCTTCAAATATCTCTAGTTGTTCACCTAAAGGTTCTTCTTGATCACTGCCACCGAAGAAGAGAGAAGGGTGGCTATGTAACGTGGTGGGGGTGTTGGGTAAGAATTTTCTTGAATTATCTATGTTCCTACAAGGCATGAAAGGAAATCTCTTTTTGGGTGGTTTTTGCTTTTTTTCTGCTTGTACCTGCAAAAATGAAATTGTTTGAACAAACAAATTGCAACTAACTGAAATGAACTTGCTAAAATGGAAATTGCAAAATTGAAATGAAAGCAAGGAAATGACTAATCTACTTTTGTTGGAATGGAAATTGCAGAATTGAAATGGAAACAAGGAAATGACTAATCTAATTTCGCTGAAATGGAAATTGTAGAATTGAAATGAAAGCAAGGAAATGGATAATCTACTTTTGCGTAAATGGAAATTGCAGAATTGAAATGAAAGCAAGGAAATGTGGAAAATGAAAGAGACAACTACTCTACTTTTGCTGAAATAAACTACTTAGCAGAATGTTGCAGTAGAAAATAGAAGAAAAGTGGTAATCACAAAATACTCTGACGCTTCCCCGACAACGTTGCCAAAAAGTGGTGAGCACCAGTATTGCAACAATAATGCGGCAACCCCTGGGCTTCCTACTTTACTTTTATCAACCTAGTAGTTCGTAACAAACTTGGAAGTGACGGTGCTATATGCACAAGTACTAGTTCTTACTGCCGGCTGTCACTTGGTCAGCTGGCGCAAGATCACTAGGAGCTCAAGCCAACTTCTATGAATTCTAGAAGAAGCTTTATATGTGATGAAAGAAATGAAATCTTACCCTACAGAGGCTACTCTATTTGCGGAAAGAGAAAGAAGACTGAAATGCAAAGTAAACCTAGCAAACCCTAATTAACCAACTAATCCTATTTTTGCATAAAGAGAGATGAAAAACCATGAAATGAATGATATTGCTTAATATAGGAAGAAAACAACATCTACTCGAGCTATTTCTAGAGGGAAATGAGAAAAAACATCTTTTTGGATTTTTATGTATTTTTAGGCGAAATTGTCATGCATGTAATTTATTTGTTTGCGAGTGTGGCAGTGATGAGGTGGAAATGGAGGGCGACTTTGGAGTTTTCAAAGGTGTAGGAAGGTGTGGATGGGTCCTAGGAGGTCCCAGGTGGCCTTCTAGAGGCTTTTCCTGCAATCGGACTTCAAAAAGACACCTACAGGAAAATCTACATGAGGTTGCAGGGGATCTACAAGAGGTCTACAGGAGGATACCGAGCGCTGTTTTAGAGGGTTTTGAAGGTAGGAAAATGGGTGGAAAGGGTAGCTGATGGCTAGGATGATGTGCTAAGGTGTCTAGGGTTCATTAAGAAGGATTAGGGGAGAGAAATATGGTTGGACTTGTTCAAAGAAAGAGAGGAAAATTTATGAGACAAGTGTAAAAAATTAAGGCAGATTTGTGAGGGACTTTGGATGACCTATGGAACATAGATCAAAGAGAGATGGTGATGGCTGATTGGCTGACATATTGTGAGTGGAGATGTATTACCAAAGAATTTAAAATCAAGCATTGAGATTAAGCAAGTAAAGAAACTAGCTACACCAAAAAAACAAACTTTGCATCAAGTTGAGCTAAATTCTGATCTAGGAAAGTAAATGCTGAACAATGCTATATGGAAAGGAAGCATGGAAGGAAATTTATTTCAAATATAGAAATGAACGTGGTGAAATAGATCTTATAGCAAAACATGAACCTTCTAACAAGCTGCAACACCAAAAATCCTATGGAAAAGGAAAATCTGTGTTTTTTGTGGCAGCAAGAGGGTCTTGGCCTCAGTTCATGGTCCCAAAGGGAGGAAATGAGGCCAAGGCTTTGTTTATGGCCATTTTTTATCTTTTTCCTATCAATGTTCAACCTGCTACAACAAACTGAAATGGAAACAACCTTTTAAATCACCAAAAACAACCTATCCTTAACTAAGAAAGAAATCTATCTAACAACAATTAATTCATAAGCTGAAACAAAACATATAAATGCAAGACAAGAGGTGCTTGGCTGCTTGGATTGGGCCCTAACCCAAGAGCTTCAACCCTCTGAGGTGACTCAGTGCTAGCTCAAAAAAAATCTCATCTTCATTATCAAAATAATAGTAAGATTACATGGAAACTGTCCACAAAAGTAAGCTCGAAGTTGAGCAGAGAAAAACTGCAACAAAAGTTTGAAATTTGACTAAAATTAAACAACCTAATGAGGCCCTAGTTCTCTCTACTGATACAACTAAATCTCCCAACAACTTCCTTAAAATCCGGGAGGCCTGGCTCCCAAAACTTGAGATAGACAGAAGTTATCCTCCACTTGCTCGGCTGCCTCTTTGGTGCATTGATGTGGTTGCTTGTGCTCTGAGCTTCCTGAAGGAGAATTCTAAGTAGGGAATCATAAATGAGTGGGATACCCTCCTATAAATCCTCTCCCTTGTTTTCTTCAAATATTTTCTGCCAAATGTCCTTTAAATCTTTGACTTTGTCTCCAAAATTGGCCAAAAATCTGCATTAAGCAAACATTAGATTCCATGGCATAATGACCAACCCAACTCACTCTATTAGCATAAATATAATAAAAAACATGAAATAAACTAATGATAATGGTGGATTAAGCTAAGTTAGGAGGCAAAATGAGCCCATATAATTACCCATTTATGGGGCTCATCAGAGTGCTTGACCTGAAATTGTAGAGGTACCCCTGTGGGTGAGGCGAAAATATGCATGTACTCCTCCATGATCTTGTCCATCTACTGTTGTTGTGCAGAGGAGCTCTGCCTGGAATCCGTGGCCACAACCTTCTTCTTTCCCTGGGGACGAATCATAAGGAAAACAAATTTCCTGGCCCGGGAAATGATGTTACTGCATTGCTTTGCAATGATCAAATAGATGGTAGTAGGTGGGGCTACCTCTAGTATCATATACAACTTATTAGCCAAATAAATCATCATAGAGTGAGGTCTAGACTGATATACAACATGTCAATTCCATGAGTATGGTTGTCCTAATAATACATAACAAACTTCAAGAGGAGAAATGTCACACATTACCTCATCCCTGAAGGGCTTGATGTTGTAGGGAAGGTGACATTATTTGCTGACACGAAGATCTTGTCCTTGGTGAAGCCACCTGATGGTGTATGGTTGTTGATGTGTTATAGTCTTTAGACCCAGCTGCCTCATGACCTCTGCTGAAATGAGGTTCTTCTAGCTCCCACTGTTGACAATGAACTGCAACGAAGAACGCTTCACCCACATATGTGAGTGGAAAAGGTGCTCCCCCTTCTCTGGATTGTTAGGCTCAATCTTTTGGAACTTGGTGGTGGCCACAATGGTGCTAGGCTCCACATCAATGATATGCTTCCCTTCGTCAGTTCCCTTATCAGGTTCTAATTTAGAGTTAGAACCTACATCTAATTCAGAAGCCTTCATCTCGGTCACTAGTGACTGCTTAGCCCGAAACTCACTTGTATTGTGGGTGGAGCTCTTATGGAACACACACCATTTTCCCATGTCCATCTTCATCTTCAGGGTGTTTTTCTTTGCTTGTAGCTTCGACGGGCTGTCCTAGGTAGCCCCTCCTTTGCTTGGTCCTCTATTCTATGGTTTGGGGGCAGCTTTTCGTTGCTTTGGATTCACAAATCCAAAGTCCCACTTCTTCTCTTGAAACTTCTGCTCAATCTTGATAGCATACCGATACGTCGTGCCAAGCGAGGAAACGTCTAGGAACTCCATCTTGTCTTGGATGTACTTGTGTAGATAGCAATGGTACTTGAGCACCAAATGTTGCTTAGTATCCTTGATACCTAGCTTCGTGTGAAGGGTATGGAAAGTATTTGTGAACTTTGGCACATTTTCGTCCCTTCCCTGTCATAGGGTGGTCCACTTTATGTATTTGTTTTCATAGCTCTTGACAAGGTAATATTGTTTCTTGATGGCATCTCAGAAAGAATTTCAAGTGTGTTCGGCTGAAAACAGCGAGGGTTCACTCTCATCCTTTTGTTCATAGTAGGTTTCCCACTAGTCCTGGACACATGGGGTGGCTTTAAGAAGTGAAAAAGTAATATTTTCCTAATTGGAAAAGTCATGAACTAAAAAATATCCTTTCAATAGATTTAAACATTTATCTACAATGTCTACATCTATCAGGCCTTCAAATATGGGAATATCAAAATTAACTTGTACCTTAAAAGAAGTGGTGCCTCCAAAGTGGCTCCTAGATGAAGATGCATCACCTGTGGGTGGTCTTCGAAGGATCTGGGCAAACTTATCCATCATCATGTCACTGAATCACTCGAGGGCTTCCTCGAGCAACATTTTGAAAGGATATTTAACCTCTGCGTCTTTCTTTTATTTTGCCATGGGAGGTCATCGGGTTTTGTGAGGCTGACCTTGTAATGGTTCAATCAGATTAGGCCCTAATTCCTTATACCCTAATCTCGTTAGGGACTTGCAAAGAAAAATAGAGAAAGAGCAGACCACTGTGATACCACTAATTCGAAGTTAAACAGGAACAATACAACTTACATATATAATCATAAACACATAGATGCAGCAGTAAAACACTTCATTTCATTAATAGAAAATATTGAACTATGCTTACAAACAGAATGGAAATAAGATAGCTCAGGCGATGGTAGCTTATCTCTACGAAGAGAGGTGGAGGCTACATGCATCTGAACTATGTTACAATGAGGTTGAAGGTACTATTTATTATTGGAAAATATGAGAAAACCCTAAACAACCAAAACCCTAACCCCAGGGGATGTAACACCAAGAGTTTGTGGGACCCCTTTGGGCTTAGTTGGGCAGGCAATTTCCCAGGATCGTAACTTGGTCATATTATCTCCATTTGGTGCGTCTGGTACCTTGTGGAAAGGCCTCTTTGATTACTATAGGTTTCACCACAAGCCCTTGCCTATAGCTATGGGATTGCTACAGACCCCAAAAAATTGCCGTTTAGGGGGTCAAAACTGCTCAAGTTCAGTACCCGAAAAAATTCTAAAAATAGTAAATGTTGAATTGAACAAGGACAAAATTGAAACTAACTGGGGGGTCTAGGTGGAATAGGTGGGTGGCCACCAATATCCACTTGTATCATTCCTCCCCCCTTAGGAATAAATGGTCCCCATTGCGTGCAGAGCCTCCATGAGGTGAGGAAATTTTTTGTTAAACCTAGTCCCTGGTGAACCACTTGCCCTAGTGAAGGCGTTGGCCTTCTTTGACAACTCGATATAGCTCTATCCTCTGGTGGCGACTGTTCTTGATTTATGTGTCCATGATCTAATCAGTTGTGTCCTATTCCATGCAGTCCAGGTTGAGCTCTATTGGTGTGAGTTGTTCTACAATGTCAGATGTCTCCAAAAATTGTGGAAAGTATGATTGAAGGAGATCTACATTGAACACTGGGTGTAGCCCAAGGAATGGTGGGATGTTGGGCTCGAAGGCATTGTCACAGATGACCTTGGTGATGGTGTATGGCCCATATTGAAGCAAGTGAAGCTTGCGGTGAGGTCCAACAAGGCACTCCTTCTGCAAATGTAGTCAAAAATTTTGGCCCACCTGGAACTTGTACAACAATCGATGTTGATCATGGTGGTGCTTATACTTAGCATTGGCTCTATCCAATATATCATGGACTTATTGGTGGATGTGTTGAATATGCTCAATGAAGTTGTTACTCCTTTCAGCTTCAGACTGAATGTGAGCTGAATCTACCTGAGGGTTGCAAATGGTATAGCCATATCAATGGGGCATAATGGTTGAAATCCCAACCCTACCTGAAAGGGGTTGTGGTTTGTTCAACTATGGAGGGCTCTATTGTAGTTGTGGTGGACATAGGGGAGACTTTCATCCCACATTCGTGGATGCTTCAAGTTGTACATGTGTAGAATGTTTACGATCATCCTGTTGACAACCTCTGGTTGGCTATCAGTTTGAGGATGGAAAGTCGTGGACTTAGTAAGTTTTGTATCAAACATCGACCAGATACTTGACCAAAATGCACTCAAGAATATATTGTCATGATCTGAGGCAATGGACTGTGGGATTCCAAAGTGTACCCATGCTTGCTCAAAGAAGAGCTTAGTAGTGGCCTCTGTTATGATACTCTTCTTCCAGGCCGCCATGATGGCCATCTTAGATAATCTGTCGATGACCACGAAAATATAATTGTTGTCGTGCTTAGTAGAAGGAAGGCCCGACATGTAATCCATGGAGACAGATTCCCAAGGCCAGCTAGGAGTATGTAGAGGAGTATACAGGCATTTCTTCTTGATGGTTGGTTTGGCAATGGTGTAGGTGGTGTAGTATCTAATGTACTTCCCAACGTCCTGACGAAGTTTCGGCCAATAAAAATACTTTTTCAATACAACCACTATTTTCTCTACTCCAAAATGTCTAGCGACCCAACTCTAGTGCACCTCCCAAATGATCTTGACACGCTCACGTGAAGGAACACAAATGTGTCTTAGGTGGCATAACAGTGCATCCTGAAGGTGAAAATTAGGAACTTGCTTCAATTTACACAGTATTTTGTCACACTTCTTGCACTTCTCTGTGTCATACCTCGGAGTGTCAAAACATTGAAAACTATGCAGTGTACCCATCCTAATATGCAATCCAGATCCTCCCTGAAGAACTAATCAAAAGTTTCCTTGAGAATTTCCTAAGAAAAATGAGCTCAAAAACCTGATTTTTGGGCCAGTGCAACTGTAACACTGCCCTCTCATGCTGATGGCAGGTTGCACCATATGGGCCTCGTGTTGCCAGTGTGGTTTTTGCCTGGATACGCACACTGAACCCTAAAATGAAAGTTTTCCCAAAGTTGAGGAGAAACTTCGTGATCTAGAGGCTTCTAGAACAATGAGCTAGATGATGTTCATTGTGGATGTGGTCTAATTCTCCAAATATTACCCTTTGAGCTTATCCCTATGAGCTCCCTCCTTTGGATGAGGACCTTCCCCTATCTTTGATGAGATCCTAACTCCCTCTCTCTACCTATAAATGCATACTCTTTTGTTCCCAAATGGTTTCTCTCTGATTATTTGCACCCTTATGCTGAGATAATGCCCACATGCTATTCACTTTGGCTTGGAGAAGGAGTGCTTGGAGAGCTTGAGATTGGACTTAGACATTCACTCAAGGAGGGCCACTAACATCAAGGCCTGGGTTGTATGCTTCCTCTTTTTGTTTATTAATATATACAATTGTTTGTTCACTTTCCATGAATGTTTGTGTCAATGCTTCATTTATATTAATGCTCCTTGACCTGTTAAGTGGATTACTTTTGATTACACTTGTTGCCCTTTTATGCTTTGTTGTGTTGTTGGTCTCTTGTGCAGGTATTCAAATGCCATGAGAATCGAGGATTGAGCCTGAGGGAGCAAGAGATAAATATCATCAACAAAGGAGTGCATTATAGCATCAGAGTGAGGTAGGTCCCCTTCCTCTTCTCTTGTTTCGATTGTAATCTAGGAAAGTGTCTTGTAGATTGTCTCATTTGTTGCTAGACTCAATCATTGGGCTAGAGGGATCGTCTCTGTTCGCAGAGAGGATTTACCTACTCAAAAAAATGGTGACTCGGTTGGGGACGCTATAACCTTTCCATCACTTTATTCGATCTGATCCTCTGATTAGTTTGACTAACTGTCGATTTCTCAGCTTGTGTGCATCACTGTAGGTTTATATAGTCATTGGTTTTTGCTTGAGTGTTGAGTCTCGTCTGATTTTTGAAACTTTTTGTTTTTTCATTATTTTCCTCGCCCAACGAATTTTTTGGTTTTATAGAAGCACTTTCAACATTGATTTTGGATTAACAGTCTCGTTGCTTTTCCTTTCATTGCTACGTTTCCTTTCACAGGCGCGCTGATCCCAGAGGCTAGAAAAGATTTAGGGTTTCTTCTCATTTTCAGTGTGTCTCAACCTCTATGAGTGTTTTTCTAGTGCGATCATATTGTGTTTGCCTTGATTGTTGTCCTTTAATGTTTGAAATTGACTCTTTGCTTCTGTTGGTGTGTGATTGAAGTTAGATTGTCTTCTAGGGTTTCTGGGTCTAGGTTACCCTTCACTCATCACTTGGCTTGTCTTGTGAGATCGATTATCTGTATTTAGGAGTTTTACTGCGATCAGGACACCATTTTCAAGTTGCTTTCGGTTCATATTTCCGAAGTTGTTTTCATTAGTATTGGATGATATTTGTACTCTGAATTTTAATTTTGCTCCATTGTCAAACGTAGATTAAAATTGTTTGCTTTGGTGAAACTAAAAGTATATGCTTGTTTTGATTTCGTTGTTCCAAAAAGAAAAGTGAAAGTATTTCTTCATTTAAGTATTTTTTAAACTATTTTTGTTCAAAACCAAAGTGAATGAAATCTTTATTTAGTTGTTTTGAAATCCATTTTTCCTTTGCTTATGCATTAGTTTTCATTTTGAATCAAAGTGAAAGAAAAAGAACAAAAATATTAGTGCATCTTAGTGAAAGGAAGTGATTTTTTTCTCATAACATTGCATTTTGGCATTGCATTCGTTAGTGAAAGTGAAAGAGTAGTTTTCATTTTTTACATCTTGCTTTCGAAAAGTTAGGTAGATATGTTTTGATGCATTTTGCTTGATTAATACATTATTTGGTTGTTTCTCTTCCCTCATTAGTTTAGCTTTCATCGAATGAAAATATTTCATTTTCTCATTTAGTTGCATCATAGGAATTTAGGTGACATCATTGAGCCATAAAATTGAAACCTAATTCAAGATAAACTTAAAATTTACCTCAATTAACCTAAGGAGAATTTGTAACATAACAAAAATATCTAGAGGTCTAGGCTGGTCTAGGCTAGAGATGTGTTCCAACGTCTTAAACATAGCAGCTATCGTTAATTGCCTACATTGTATCTCGAGGGTAAAATCTCGTTCCAGTACGGAAGTATATCGAAGGTTCTCCAATACTTTCAGGTATATTGGAGGCACTTCAATATGGAAACTATTTGTGAACGTTCTCACCAAACGGTTATGCATTAGACAATGCTAACACGGACTTGTGCTCCCCATACCGTCACATATATATTAGGAGACCCCACTAGGTTTTTATCCTTTATCCACAAGTAACCGAGTGAGCTGCCTTGTAAACGTCATACACCGAACACAACATTCGAGGAGATCGGTCATCGTACATTAAGTCCTTGGTTTTGGCTAAGTTGTATATAATGGTTCATAGATACTTGGTAAACCATCTTGCCTAGTATAATCCTTTTTTCTTTATTTGTTGTTTTAAGTTATAAAATTAACTACCAACGATACTATGTCGAACCCTTGCAGTTGCTTCTTGATCTCATATTGAGTAATTCATTGTAAATTTTAATTTTAAAACCCTCAACGAAATCATCTCTTCTCATTTTTCTTTAATCATAGTTGAGCCATTGTGTTCACCTCACCATTCCCCTTCATCGTCTAATACTGAAGGATCATCACATGGAGTTCATCCTAAACTTTCACAGTCACTTGAAGCTCAAGGTCTTGAACTTGGAATTGTCCCAAGTATCCAACCCCTTGCTTCTCATCCCCCACCTCGAGACTCATCGTCATCTCAGGAGTCTGATCCAGAAACCCCTAAGAGTCCACAGAGGTTTGTTTTATTCCCTCTAAATCCACTTTTTTATCCGTTGGTGATATCTCCTCAACAACCTTATAGTTCATATGACAATCTTGGTGTTCCTTTGGATTTATCTCCTTGTCCATCTCGGATTCCCCCTCGCCAATTATTTCCACCTATGGAATCAGAAGGTGAGTTTCCAACCTCTCCTCGAGGTCCTCTAAAGGTCTTAGCTACTCACACTCCTAGTGTTGACAATGATTCTGAATACAACTTTCCACCGAAAGGTTTTCCTTATCTAGGAAGAGTTCCATCTCAACCACCTCTTAAAAATAGTGGGCCTATGCTTCCACATGGTTATAGGACCTTGGCTCAACTAGTTTCAGGAACTCCCAGTGCTTCTTCGTTATACCAAAATCTAATTTGGTCATCGAATGCTATGCCTACTTCTAGTATATTTCTTCCTAATGTGACCTCTCATATCCCTATGCAAACTGTTGTTACTTTAGATCTGATTCAACTGACTATTCTGACACAACTATGACTTTCATTTCAACCTACAATCCTGGTGCAACTGACAGTTTCTGTTAATACATTTGTAAGTTCCTCAATTCCCCCATAAAGTGGACAAAATGTGCCACCAACTCATTTGCAACATGGGAGGGGAATTTCCAAATATCCCTCTTATCTCAAGTGGAACCCATGTGAGTGGATCACAACCTCACATGGTTGGAGTGAGTCAACTTGTTGGTGTTATTCCTAATCTCGTTGGATCATTTATTCTGGCTGGAGCAATTAATGTCCAGCATCAATAGCCTTATTCGGCCTAGATACCCCACCAACAGTCTTATGTTCCGTATGGTTCACAAGCAATTAAAAATCCACCCTATATTCCAAAAGTAAGTCCTCATATGCAACCTGGTCAAAATCTTGTTTCTAGTGTATATAATCAATTCCCAACTGGAACTTATTAGTACCAACAAGGAATTCCTCAAGCGACTATTCAACAACAACCTTTACAGTAGCAAGGGAAACCTTTACAACAATAGGGGCAACCTTTGTAGCAGTATCAACAACCTTTGTAGTGGCAAGGGCAGTTTGTCCAACAACTGAATCAACCCTTCTATCAGCAAGGTCAACCATTGTAGCAACAAGGTCATCCCTTGCAACAACAAAACCAACCTTTATATTAACAAGGTCAACCCTTGCAGCCACAAGGTCAACCCCTACAACAGCAGGGCCAACAACTTTATCACCAGGGTTAGTAGTTGCAACAACAAACTTATAATCCATATGCAACACAAAATGTTTATCCACCTTATGGTTCTCAACGGCCTATGAAATGTTATTATCAACCTTACCCTGGTCAAAACCCACCTTTATGGGGGCAGAATCCACCTTATCGTCAGGGTAACCCTCAGTGGGGACAATATCAAGCTCCTAATGGTCAAAATCCACCACTTTGGAGGAAAAACCCATACCAACGAGGATGGAATCTAAAAGTCGGGCCTTATCGAAGGCCTCCCATGCCTTTCAACCCACAATTTCCATTTCTATCCACGTTGGAACTGTTGTATGTGTCAAGGCTCACTAATGATATAATACTTCATTTGCCTTATTGGCCTCCGGTTCCCACTAAGATTCGTAGTGATTGCCAAAAATTTGAAGGAAAAGCTAAAGAAGACCCCCAAGCCCATGTTATGACTTACCACTTATGGTGTTCATTCAATTCCTGGGTTGACGAATATGTTCATCTACGTCTCTTTCAGCAATCCTTGATGGGTGCCACCACGAAATGGTACATCAAATGATGCAGGAGCATCTGGCTCAGAATTATCATTGTATTTTAGTAGACATAGGAGGTCTTGTGTTTTAAGGAAGTTGGTTTCCTGAGTATTAAATTAATGTAATTATTAAGGTTTTTAAGTAATTTTATGAGAGATATTAAGAATAGGAATTAATTAGATATTGTGAGGAATATTGTAAATGTTCTCAAATGTTGGAGAACATGAGAGATTTAGGCTGGTTAAGATTCCATAGGGATTGAGAGATTTGAAAATCATTTGTAAATCTTAGATTAGGAATTGGTTTCATGGTTTGTGGAACTAGAGAGGATCCTTAGGGATTATTTGAGTCAAAAGTGGACTTAGAGGATATTCAGGATTTATTTCAAAAGATTAAGGATCTGGGCTACAGAACCTTTTGTATAAATGTAAGCCTAAAAGGCATAGAGAGAGTTAGCTAGTTAGTTAGTTAGTTAGTTAGAGAGTTAGTGAGATAGTGAGTTAGAGTGAGAATCAAAGTTCAGAGATTATATAGGTTTTTACTGTAAGACTACAAGCAGGAAAGGAAAAAATGCCACTGATTAGAAGATCAGGCCGAGAAGGAATTCATTATGTAAATAATTGTTTATAAAGACATAGAATTTGATTCCTGAGTTGTGTGGTGTGTATTGAGTAATTGAATTATAAATTGTGTGTGGATTAGAGTAATTATGTGTAACATAGGTTTGCAGGTGTGTGGAATTAGAGAATAAGTGCAGAGAAGAGTGTTACGGGTTTGCACACAGATAGTATTGGAGAAAACCTTCAATGTTACAGCGAAGGTATAACTGCAAGGTTTCCTAAAACCTAAGGATTTATGAAGGAAGAGTAAAGGTGCGAAGAAATGAAGTAACACAGTGGAGATCAAGATCAAAACATGTGAAGACTGTAAGGCGAGAACAAATACACAGGAAGAAAGCTAAATGGGCTATTACACAGTAAAAAACAAAAGAACGTAGTGACAAAGCACAGTCGTTGGATCAGTCAGATCAACGGACAAGATTGATAGAATTGGATCGACAGAGATCTTATCATGCAAAATAAAGTCAAGATGTGAAGGAATCAGTTTTAGCCATGTGTTAGCAGAAGGATGGAGCGGTCTTCGTAAGTGGCCAGTGGTATCTCGTGTGCCCTAAAAGCTATAAATGGTATTCTACGATTTCACGCAATTAACCTGAGGGGTTGACACGTAGCATGAGAAAACCACTTTTCTCGTGTGCTCTCGACCTGATATCGATCGTGCAAGATTTCATGCGATATGGAACAATCACCATTGGATTGAGGTAGGAGAAATAAACGGTGGAGATTGGCCAGGCTAGTTGGTGCGAGTTATTGTGCGATAACCAATGGATTGATGAATGAGATCGAAGACGAAGATTTAATGTGCTATGGAGAGTATCGATATATGTACAAAGGTTCGTGGAATGGAAGAAAGGTAAGGTTAAGTGTGGTTTATGAAATATTTATATTATATGGGAATTATAATAGAAATAAGTGGGATTAATGTATTTTGGTTTAAGTTGAATTTTAACCAAAGTCTAAAATCCATGGTATGCTTAATATGCACGGGTAATAAGAATTAACCAAAGACTATGAAGGAATTATAAGGTTTCGCTCAAAGGTTTATAAAGGTATAGACTTTGGATAGTTAAATCAAATGTTTCCGCATAGAGTCTAGTGAAGGAGAAGTAAACCTTGACTTGTGAAAGTTTTACTAGGCAAGAATATTAAAATTCCTGAGACATAGTGTGACATGCAATTTTATTTGCATAATGTGGGTAGATGCGGATTTTGTTGCGTCATCATATTACCTCGAGGTTCCTATTCAGACTTCAATTCTTTGGCCATGGCCTTCCTCACTCACTTCCAGTTACCGACTCGTTATGAAACTAGTACCCATTTGCTTACATCTCTGAAACAAGATACTGTTACCCACATCTCCGACATAATCCATGAATGGAGACATCGGCGTCACCTCATCAAGTTTGAAATACCTGATGAGTTGTTAACTGAATGGTTTATCAAATTATTTGTCAAAAAAATTGTTGTAGACATAGAAATGGGAGGTTGTTTTACTGAAGATAAAGCTTGTTATCACTAGGCTAGGATAGGTTGGGCTGTGTCAACCTCCAACTAAGTGTAACTATTTCAAACCAGCTTTTAACAGGAAGTTATCCCTTCCAATCTGAGAGGTCTCTCTCAAAACACTATATCAAATTTCACATTAATCAGCTCAAAAGTAAAGATGGCTAACTTTGTTTTTTCTTGTATTTTATGCAGGTGAAAGGGAGTAAGTACTACAACCATTTGGCATGGAGTCAATTACAAGAAACTCAATTACTTAAATAAATATTTTCTGAGGAAACTAAGGCATCCTTTGGCTTAGAAATGAAGTGAATAAAACCCTTTAACAACAAATAAAACATATGAAGGAAGCTAGGGCATACCTTAATACTGAATTCCATGTGATCATAATGCTTAAAAACTGATATCAATGTAAAATACAGAACAAGTAAACATCTAAACCAACATTTGTATGTCAGGTAATGAAAATAAAGTATGCCAGTAAATGTATATTAACTGAGAAAATTTACATATGGTAGCTTCTTCATATCCTCAACCACCCCTTCCCAACGTCAAAAAGCTATCTATTTATAAAGAAAATATATACTTACATCAACCTGCCATCTAGGACAGATTCAATCCACTATCTAAGAGACTTATTCCTATTTTTCTTCTAATTAACAAAGTCCTTGTATGGATTTTCTATTTTACATGGTTTGAATTCAACTAGGACTCTGCTAGCTTTTAAGACTTTAACCACTTTCTGTTGATGAAGATAACCAAGCCCAACTGTTGAAGTTACCGCAATTCTGTAACTGGAACTTCTGGAATTTAAACCACGTCTCCCCTTACCTTGGGAATTTAGTAGCATGAGAAATGGTGTCAGGAGAGATGGCCAAAATCAAGATGCCAACCTTCGTACCAATCCCAGTGAAATTGATGGAAAAGTCTTTAGTAATTTGTCCATGAAAACCCTGCTATTTTTGGAAAAAACGTAGACATCCCACGTTGGCAAATGAGTGTACAAAAGCAGGGTCATCTTCAAGTAATTTCATGGCTGTGGGATCATAACACACCACACCACCTCCTTTATACTATTTTTTGGATTCCATGCTAGCAACACGTTTGGAGTTGCTTCCTCTTCACCTGTAAATCAACATAAGAACACCTAGACCACACTTAGACCACAACTATACTTGTTTTGACAGTGTAAAACCCTATTACAGTGACAACACTTGTGAACTTTGGTAGTAGAAAATGATATAAAGTGGAAAAAGGAAAGGTAAGAATGAATGGATAGAAGTGTATGGCACGAGGATAAAGGTGTTTATGACTTAGCACAACTTTGACTCACTAACGCTCATTTAAAATAATACCATTACACAACCATGGACATTCGTAGTGGGACAAATGTTAGGTTTGATCGTTTTTCTATGGAACTATCAGGAAATTTCATAGCAAACCCTTGGTTTGTTGAACTGAAGTTGCTGTGAAAGTTTGTAAAATTGTTAAATGACTCAGTTATGAAACGATGACCTCTATACAAATGGAATTATGACCTTTACCCTTTTATGATGACCCTACCAAACAATAAATGTACCATATGACAAATTTTACATGAACCTAAACATAAAAACCCTATCTAAAATGACTAATCAAACTGAAAATTATTTTGAGGGGTTATCATGGATAACAATGGCTCCAATGGGGATGTTGCACCCCTATGGTGCAACAAAGAACAATCAGCTCCATTGCTTAACCACTGGGCTGATCCCAATTTGAAGACTACATTCAAACCCACTCACCAAACTAAAAAGCAAACTGCAAACCAACTGGAAACCAACTACTACTCTACAATATGATATCAAATTGTTGTACAAACTGAAACTGAAAATTCAAAAATGTAGTCTAAAACTTAGGAAAATTCTTGCCCAACAAGATTATTTATATACCAGAAACCCTACTCTAACATCTGAAAATCCACCTGATTAATTCAAGAAATATGAAACCTCCAATATAACCAGTCAAAGAGTTGATTCAATGCCTACGTTGCTTGACTGAATTTAAGTGGATTATCTATTGGCAACTCAAAATAAAAACTAAATCCATCACATGAGCTTATAAATGAAAGAAACTCCACCTTCACTGATGACTCGAAAAGATTTACCAAAGGATTTTGATAATCATAAAAAATCACCTCTTCTTGATATGTAAAACCATGAGGGATAAATTTATTCATAACTAATGGCTTCTTTTGTCCTATGTCTTCAATTGCAAGAACATCATCAAATAAAAGGACAACAATAGATTTGTCTTCCCTTTCATGTAAATCAACAAAACCACCCATGCATCCTTGAACATTTTCAAACATGACATCCATATCATGTGTATCAAACTAATCTTTTGCTTATCAAACAAATCAGATATAAACTTTGGTAGTTTTTCTTGAGGAATGTCATATTGACTTTGAACACTAACGACTCTTATACAAACAAGTTTATGCATATCATCCATGTCATTTTCATGATCCCCAAATAGAATAGGTAAAACCTGCATATTTAGCTCTTCATGTAGCTCGAGTTTACCTAAAATTGAAATTTCATGTACTTTAACCGGGACAACAACATTATGATTTTCAATGGAAAAAAATTCTTGTCTAGGTAGACAAATTTCATCACATGTTACCTCATTGTTAAAAAATTTCACGCATGTATTTTCAACAACCTGATCTTGAGGAGTTTCTTCTTGACATAAAATCTCAGAAAAAGGAATGGGCTGAAAAGCAATTGGAATGATTTGCCTCATAATTTTGACTACATATAGATTGACAAGGTTGCAAATCCTCATGGATTTAATGTAATATGATTTGACTGTCAAATTGTTGATCCACTTCATCTTCAACTAAAGAAAAGAAATCTGCTTGTTGGAAAAATTCTTGATCATCATGACAACTAGTTTGAGAATAAAAATCATAAAGCGCCTCTAACATCTCCTCATCTATACATTCTAGATCATCATCAATATTTTCAAGATATTGAATGAAACCCTTACAAAAATTACAACAGTCTTGAAACAATGGTAAGGAAGGATGAGACTTCCCATAATGTCCAAAGAATATTCTATGGAAATTTTTAAGAGAACACAACCTTCCTGATGGCAACCCTTCATACCATACTCTAGCTTTGTCTTCTAGGGTAGCCATAAACATCTTCATGAGACAATCCTCAGGAAACTCAACCCTCAGTCTACATACATGTATATGGAATTTAACCAAATGCAAACCAACATCATCTTTCTTTTCATCTTTGAACATGGGAAGATGTGTTGACCAATCAACACAAGTCATAGGATTTGGAAAACCATATATGTGAGACTAATCCATAGGAGCATACCTAGCATTTCTTCTTGCAGTAGAAATCATCTTGGAACTTCTTCAAGCTACTGATCTTCAAGTAGTGGAGTCACCATGAAGCTTTGATCTTCTGTCTCTTTTGAGATTGGAGTCGCCAGGGTAATATCAGAACCTTCAGAAAAATATGATTTCCTGTTACCCTCGGGAATCAGAATTAAGAGACTCAAAGAAAATCCGAGAAAAGGAGCTTCTCGACTCCCGGTAGATGCACCAAAATGTTATCACTAGGCTACAACAAGTTGGGTTGTGTCAACCTCCAGCAAAGTGTAACTATTTCAAACCAACTTTTGACTGGAATTTAGCCCTTCCAATCTGAGAGGGCTTTCTCAAAACATTATATCAAATTTTACTTTCATTGGCTCAAAACTACATATGGCTAACTCTGTTGTTTCTTGTATTTTATGGAAGTGAAAGGGAGTAAGTACTACAACCATTGGGCATGGAGTCAATTACAAGAAACTCAATTACTTACATAACTATTTTCTGAGGAAACTAAGGCATCCTTTGGCTTAGAAATGAAGTGAATAAAACCATTTAATGTCAGATAAAACATATGCAGGAAGTTGGAGCAGACCTTAATACTAAATTCCAAGTGATCATAATGCTTTAAAGACTCATATTAATGTAAAAGACAAAACAAGTAAACATATAAACCAAAATCTGTATCTTAGGTAATGAAAACAAAGTATGCCAGTAAATGTATATTAACTGAGAAAAATTACATATGGTAGCTTCTTCACATCCTTGATCAACCCTTCCCAAAGTAAAAAATATATCTATTTATAGAGAAAATATCTCTTTACATCTACCTGCCACCTGGGCCAGATTCGATCCACTATCTAAGAGACTTATTCCCATTTTTCTTCTAACTGACAGAGTCCTCGTAGGGATTTTTTTTCCCATATTTTGAATTCAAGTATGACTCTACTAGCTTTTAAGACTTTAACCACTTTCTATTGATGAAGATAACCAAGCCCAACTGTTTGTTGAATTTGCCCCAGTGCCATTACACCTTCGACATGTTGTTGATGATATGATTTCTTTTTGCTAATTGTCCTCTTTGATGAGTTGGCTATTATGCTGATGTGACTATGTGCTGACTTGGAATTCTGAAAAAATACGAGTTTTGTATCATGAAGTGGAAATTATTAAATACTCTCTTATGTGTAGAAACCCCTTGATGGCATTGTTTTCAAACTGTTAAGACTGAAACTGTCAAAACATAGAGAAAACAAAGTTCTTTCAAATGTGGTAGTAGACTTTCGTAGGAAATTCAAAAACCACCCTATGCTTTCATTTTGATGCCTTTGTTGATTCTGAGGTGTTCTGTAATGTTTTTCCATTAAACTCATGCTATCAAAACTCTCCCAACTGAAGATTTTGCTAGATTTTCTCTCCATGGAAAGATACAATAGTTTCGTAGCAAATTTTTTGCTTCATTATGGGGAGTTGCTACTAAATTTCTGAGTTTTTTGTGTGTTTACTTTTTCCTTATTTTTATCCTTTCTTATCACCTATAGAAGTCTACTCCACCATCTATAATGCTGAAAAAGGTTAGTTAAGAGATATAATAAGCAAAAATGTGGATTTGATAATCTTTTACCACTTTCAATGAATGTCCTCCTCTACAACTATAATCTTGAGGTTCTTCCTTAAAAAATTTATCACAATTCTATAATTGGAACTTCTAGACTTTAAACCATGTCTCCCCTGACCTTGGGATTTTACTAGCATGAGAAACTGTGTCAGGAGAGATGGCCAAACTCAAGATACCAACTTTTGTACCAATCCCGTGAAATTGATGGCAAAGTCTTTAGTAATTTGTGCATGAAAACCCTGCAATTTTTGGCAAAAACGTAGACATCCCATGTTGGAAAATGATTGTACAAAAGTGGGGTCTTCTTCAAGTAATTTCATGTTCGTGGGCTCATAACACATCACAACACCTCCTTTATATTGTTTTCTGGATGCCATGCTAGCAACACATCAGGAGCTGCTTGTGAGTTGCTTCCTCTTCACCTATAAATAATCTTAAGAACACCTAGATGAAAATTAGACCACAGCTAGACTCGTTTTGACAGCATAAGACCCTATTACAGTGACAACACTTGTGAACTTTGGTAGAAACAAACAATATAAAGTGGAAAAAGGAAATGAATGGACAAAAGTGGATGGCATGGGGATAAAGGTGTTTATGTATCAACACAACTCTGACTCACTAACACTAGTTTAAAATAATATCGTTACAGAACAATGAACTTTCGTAGCTGGACAAGTGTTATGATGGACCGTTTTTCTACAGAACTGTCAAAAACTTTCGTAGCAAACCCTCGGTTCGCTGAACTGAAGTTGTTGCGAAAGTTTATAAAACTGTCAAATGACTCAATTATGAAACGATGACCTCTATACAAATGGAATTATGACCTTTACCCTTTTATGATGACCCTACCAAACACTAAATATACCATATGACAAATTTTACATGAACCTAAACCTAAAAACCCTATCTAAAATGACTAATCAAACTGAAAATTATTTCTAGGGGTTATCATATTGTTGCCATTTTATTTGATGATGTTCTTGGAATTGAATACATAGGACAAAAGAAGCCATTAGTTATGAATAAATTTAGCCCTCATGGTTTTACATATCAAGAAGAGGTGATTTTTCATGATTATCAAAATCCTTTGGTAAATCTTTTCGAGTAATCAGTGAAGGTGGAGTTTCTTCATTTATAAGCTCAGTTGATGGATTCGGTTTTTATTTTGAGTTGCTAATAGATGGTCCACTTAAATTCAGTCAAGAAACGTAGGCATTGAATCAAATCTTTGACTGGTTATACTGGAGGTTTCATATTGCTTCAATTAAGCAGGTGGATTTTCAGATGTTAGAGTAGGGTCATTGGTATATAAATAAGCTTGTTGGGCAAGAATTTCCTTAAGTTTTAGACAACATTTTGTAGTTGTCATTTTCAGTTTGTACAACAGTTTGATATCATATTTTAGTAATAGTAGTTGGTTTCCATTTGGTTTGTAGTTTGCTTTTCAGTTTGGTGAGTGGGTTCAAATGTAGTCTTCAAATTTGGATCATCCCAATGGTCAGGCACTGGAGCTGCTTGTTCTTTGTTGCACCTTAAGGGCGCAACGTCCCTAATGGAGTCATTGTTGTCTATGATAACCCATAGAAATAATTTTCAGTTTGATTAGTCATTTTAGATAGGGTTTTTATGTTTAGGTTCATGTAAAATTTGTCATATGGTACATTTAGTGTTTGGTATGGTCATCATAAAAGGGTAAAGGTCACAATTCCATTTGTATAGAGGTCATCGTTTCATAATTGAGTCATTTGACAATTTTACAAACTTACGCAGCAACTTCAGTTCAGGAAACCGAGGGTTTTCTTAAAAGTTTCTGACAGTTCCATAGAAAAATGGTCCATCCTAAAACTTGTCTCGCTACAAGAGTTCATTGTTGTGTAATGATATTATTTTAAACGATCATTAGTGAGTCAAAGTTGTGCTGAGTCATAAACACCTTTATCCCCATGTCATCCACTTTCATTCTTACCTTTCCTTTTTCCACTTTATACCATTTTTTGCTACCAAAGTTCACAAGTGTTGTCACTATAATAGGGTTTTACGCTGTCAAAATGAGTCTAGATGTGGTCTAAGTTTTGTGTAGGTGTTCTTAAGTTGATTTGCAGGTGAAGAGGAAGCAATTCTTGACATGATTCTAGCATGGCGTCCAGAAAATAGTATAAAGGAGGTGATGTGATGCGTTATGAGCACACAGACATGAAATTACTTGAAGAAGACCTTGCTTTTGTACAGTCATTTTCCAACGTGGGATGTCTACGTTTTTGCGAAAAATTGCATGGTTTTCATGCGCAAATTACTAAAGACTTTGCCATCAATTTCACCGGGATTGGTACGAAGGTTGACATCTTGAGTTTGGTCGTCTCTCCTGACACCATTTCTCATGCTACTGAAATCCCAATGTCAAGGGAGACGTGGTTTAAAGTCCAAAAGTTCTAGTTACATAATTGTGATGATTTTTTTAAGGAAGAACCTCAAGATTATAGTTGTAGAGGAGGACACTCATTGAAAGTGGTCAAAGTTTATCAAATCCACATTTTTTATTATTATATCTCTTAACTAACCTTTTTCAGCATTATACATGGTGGAGAAGACTTATAGAGGTGATAAGAAAGGATAAAAATTAGGAAAAATTCAATACACAGAAAACTCGGAAATTTCATGGCAGCTCCCCATAATGAAGCAAGGAATTTGCTACGAAACTGTTGTAGCTTTTCATGGAGAGAAAATCCAACAAAATTTTCAGTTGGGAGAGTTTTGATAGCATGGGTTTAATGAAAAAAATTACTAAACACCTTAGAATTAGCAAAGGCATCAAAATGACAACATAGGGGTGGTTTTTGAATTTGCTACGAAAGTCTGCTACCGAATTTGAAAGAATTTTGTTTTCTCTGCGTTTTGACAGTCTTGGTATTAACAGTTTGACAGAAATTCCATCAAGGGATTGCTACACATCAGAGAGTATTTAATAATGTCCACTTCATCATGCAAAGCTCCTATTTTTCAAAATTCCAAGTCAGCCCATAATCAAATTAGCATAACAACCAGCTCATCAAAGAGCACAGTCAGCAAAAAGAAATCAAATCATCATTGACATGTCGAAGGTGTAATGACACTCCATGAAATTCAGCAAACAGTTGGGCTTGCTTATCTTCATCAACAGAAAGTGGTTAAAGAATTAAAATCTAGTAGAGTCCTAGTTGAATTCAAACTATGTAAAACAGAAAATCTCTACGAGGACTCTGTCATTTAGAAGAAAAATAGGAATAAGTCTCTTAGATAGTGGATTGAATATGGCCGATGTGGTAGGTTGATGTAAAGAGATATTTTCTCTATAAATAGATAGCTTTTTGATGTTGGGAAGGGTTGATCCAGGATGTGAAGAAGCTACCATATGTAAATTTTCTTAGTTAATATACATTTACTGGCATACTCTGTTTTCGTTACTTGAGATACAGATTTTGGTTTATATGTTTATGTGTTCTATATTTTACATTGATATCAGTATTTAAAGCATTATGATCAATTGGAATTTAGTACTAGGGTCTCCTCCAACTTCCTTCATATGTTTTACCTGTTGTTAAATTGTTTTATTCACTTAGTTTCTAAACCAAAAGATGCATCATTTTCCTCATAAAAAAGTTATGTAAGTAATTGAGTTTCTTGTAATTGACTCCATGCCCAATTGCTTTAGTACTCACTCCCTTTCACATGTAAGAAATCATACAAAAAACGAGAGTTAGCCATCTGAAATTGAGTTGTATTTAGAATATTATCTATGTTTCCTTGAGAGAGTCGTCTCATGATAGAAGGGCTATCTTCTAGCTACAAGTAGTTTGAAATAGTTACTCTTGGTTGGAGGTTGACACAACCCAACCTGTCTAACCTAGTGATAACAGATCCATTGCCCGTGCCTAATATTTAGATTTGGTATATTCCAAATCTAGCACATTATATGATTGCTTGCCTGATGCTTCGAGGCCATCTATGGATCCAACATATTCTAAGTGTCCGGACGTACCACATGTCGATGGTATTATTAGATCAATGTCTCAAACTTCCCATAAAGCTTCTTCGAAGCAAAAATCTATTTCGAAGAAAAAATCCATTTCGAATACTACATCCAATCCTCCTTCGAAATCCTCTTCAAATCATGGTAAAACCTTTGAGGTTAATGTCGTTCAGTCTACTGTGACATACAAAGCCTCAAAAGGTAAAAAGAAGGGTAAAGGAAAAGCAAAATATGATACCCCAAAACAAGATTCTCCTAAGTGATCTGCTGATGATGTCTCCAAACATAAGCCTAAGTATCCTTGCCTCATTTGTGAGGAATATCACTATACCAAGGATTGTCCCCATCGTGCGGAAGTTACTCACTTATTAAAAGGCACTCAAGGGACCCTGGCCATGCTGAAAGAGACATTTCCATCATAGCAAACTCAAATGTTATAAAAACCACAATCCTCTGCCTATTCAAGTTCTCAAGTTTACATGAGTGGAACAATACCTATCTCTGTTACCACCCGGTCAAAAGATTATCAAACTCCTCAAAATCAGACGGTGGAAAAGGAAGCCATTGATACACCTTCTACTTCTGCTCCACCTAGTTCCAGTCCTCTTCATATCGAGAGACCTAATAATGAATTTGTCATCTGACCGCCTCCTAAAGGTGTTCTTTGGAAGTCATCTTATAATCTAAAGGATAGAGCGGCTCAACATTACAATATTGTCGAAAACTTGGCTCAAGCGCCTTCGGTGATGTCTGCCTTCAAAGTTCTCCAAACTTGTCCAACACATTGGAAATCATTATTATCTTCTATAGGAGGAATTGATCCTGCATATTCAAATTTGATCATTTTTTATTTGGAAAACCATGTTCCTCGTCTTCCCCATCAAATTGTGCCTTTAATCCAGGTCATTATAAAAGGGAAGACGATGCATCAGATTTTCATTGATGAGGGTGGTTCCACCTACATCATGTCTATTTCATGTTGGAAATCCATCGACTCTCCACCTGTCAATCAGTGTTCAAACACCTTAGAAGCCTTTGATGGCAGAGGATCCAGTCCTTATGGTATTCTCACAAGTTTTCCCATCACCTTGGAAGGGAAAATTGTCGAATTAGAAGTAGAAGTCGTACATGCCAATCCGAATTACAACCTTTTGCTTCGATGAAGTTGGACTCATGCCATGTTTTGTGTGGTTTCCTCTTTGTTCTATGTGCTCATTTTTCTTCATGAAGGGAAAATCATCATCGTCAATCAATTGGCCTTTTTCTCTTCCGGTTCTTCAAATGGAAATATCCCATATGTGGGAAATATTGATATTCCCAATGAGAGCATGGGGGAAGGTTTGGGAAAGGTATTTTCAAAGATTCTTGTTTAATGGGAACTTTTTCTCTCCCACCTCCACATATCACCTCGATCAACATGATCTCAACCTCATATGATCCATGGATCATGCCTACTCCAGATCAGGTTGATTCTTTTGGTGATGTTATGCCACTAAGTCCTTTAGAAAAAGATTATCAACAGGTTATTTTGGCTTCATCGGCTACTTTTGAAAGTCATACTACTCTTAGTATGCACCTAGACACGTATTCACAATCTCCTTGGCTTGGTTCTTGGGATTCTCCGTATCCCTTGAATGAGATATTTCCCACCAATGAGAGTATTATTGAGATTATGTCTCTTGATGAAACTTCCTAGAATGATTCTCGTCATCGTTCCTCGTTTCTTCCAAGTCTTAGTGAGATTTATTTGTGTCTTGAGACAATTGTTTCTTATAACACGACGCATCCACTTCAAACACCTATTTTGGTGAATGAATTTTTTTATGAGGGAAACATTGGGAATATTATTGCTACCTTGCCCATTGAAATTTCAATCCAACCTAAAATTGTCAAAATATTTCAACTAGATGCATATTTTCCTCACCATGACCTTAAGATTTTCTTTCCTTCTTTCATGAGATATCCTCACCAAATATTTACTGTTCACCCATTATTGCAACGGGGTATTCATCCTCTGACTCGAAACCCTCACTCAGTTGGGGGACATGGGGGCATTGTCACTTATGTGTGTTATTTCACTATTTTGTCAAGTCAATGCTTACATGTCATGCCAATGGTGAAATTTCGGTTTCATTCTCTGTTGATCGATTACCCAAGTCGGAAAATTGGCTCCATCTAGAAAAAAAATGTGCGCCATTCGTGTAAATACTGTTGTACATTAGTGTGTGAATTCATTAGTGTACATTTTGATTTTTTGATGTGATTGTTTGCTTGCAGATATGTTTCCTCTACTTACCTTGTGTTTCACTCAGTTCGCAGATGTCATCAAACCATTATTTTGGTTTTTCTGATGGTGCTTATCGTAGCACACAGAACTTATCTTCTATAGCTTTGGCACTCTTCACCCCTAATGGTGAGTTGATCAATTTACAAGGTATTTTCCTAGGACGAACAACTAATGATATTGCCGAGTACAATGCAGTTATCAAACTGTTATCAGAAGCAGTTGCTCTCGGAATCAGAAATTTGGTTGTTAAGTTAGATCCACCACTATTTTTGCTACAATTAAATGGTCATTATTCAATAAGAAATCCAAAAATTTTGTGCATGTATTTATGTGTTAGATTACTAGAAAGAAACTTTAATTACATTACATATCAACACATTCCATGAAATTTGAATATCATAATAGATGCATTGGAAAATTTTGTTTTAGATAGACATTTGCGTCACTTGTAAAAAACTGAACACATCATCATGATATATGAACACATAAGTAAACAATAGAAACATGCATATATGTGTGTGTGTGTGTGTGTGTATCGAGTTTGTCAAAGTATGTTATGTCAAAATCTCAAAAAAATAGTGTTTTGTGACACTGCTTTAAAAGCCTACAACAGTGCAGATAATACAACTAGGAATAGGCTATTCACCCACATGATGCTCATGATAGCATGAGACAACTCTAATCACTCGGCCTAAAAATCGACAGAGCCTCGTGGATACTCCCTCTGTGTGCCTCTCGTACCACAACGACACATCATCTATAGTAGCATACTCTAGAATCCCCCGTGTAAGGACTTCCAGGATTCGCTCCATTTCCACTATAGGGTTTGCTCCTTCCTCATACGAAGCCTCTTCCTCTATTTGATGCGCTACTCGCCGATCTACCGGAGACATTCCGGTAGGTCTTTCCAGTCCTAAATCTACAAAATTATCATAAGTAAACTCTCAAATGCACTTAAAAAAAAATCATAAAAGTTGAAAAATTCTAAAAAACAATTTTTTACCTGCATCGATCCATTGTGCACCAGGTGGTAGAGGAAGATTTGGGTCTCCTCTGAATTTTGTGCCCACATAGTCATAGTCATCTACCACAATCAGTTTTTGGTGTAACCAACCAAAGAACGTTGGAGGAAAGTGCATTCGTTAACCTCCTCCAGATCGAGGCATAATATCACTCCATCTGAGTAACCTCGGATCTCTCGGAGCTGGATCATTCACCTTTATCCACTGATAATGAAAAATAGGCACACACTCCAAGAATAATGTGACTAAGATCGATCCAAACCCAAACTACTTCAAACGACCTGTTTTGCACTTGGTCAACTGTCTTTTCATGTTAACCAACAGTCCTTCATACCAATTAAATACAATTGGATTGAGACATACCATTGCGTATTGGAACTAAGATTCCGTTGCCTCATGCAATGCTTGAGCCCCATCTATACGAACCATGGTATGTAGAATAGTCCACAAGGGTAGGTTGTCAATGGTTTCTATCTTAAACTTTCCACTCATGGTTGTTTCTTCATCTAGTTAATGCCTTTTGATCAATGTGCTAATGCTCCCTCCTCCAATATGAGATCTGAAGAGTTGGATCCTCTCTCCTCTCCTGGATAGTCTAGTGATGAAATAGATGTCAGAAACCCCCATTTCAAGTTCTTGATCTCCAATAATGGGGATCTCGCGACCGACATCCCATAAACCTATGAGATACTCTAGCAACTCATTCTGAGGTCTGAGTCTTGGGGTCTAAAAGAACTTAAGCAATCCACAATCCCTCAAAGCGTTAATACATTCTGCGCTTTGAGCACTTGGTAGTCTTCCACCTCGTCGCCTCTCTCTTTCCATTTAATGGCCATTTTCGTTGAAATATCCTACAAATAATCCATAAATAATATTTAGAAGTATTTCAATGGATTAAAATTCTGAAAAAAAAAAACCGATTAAGAAAGATGATTTCTCGTTTTATTTTTTGCTCTGTGCCCAGCGTGACTATTCGAATAGTTTTCATGTTGGCAGTGCAATGGCATTTTGGGCTATGGGGTGATCAGTGTGGATCCGATGATCAGACTCTTGTTGATCGCCCCCGATAATAAGAACAAAAACACTCCTCTTAAACTATCACAACTTCTATGAAACGACAAAAAATGGTATGAAAAACAAGAGAAAGGGAAGAGCTCTTACCTGAAACTAACGGTTCATGAAATGGTGTCTTAGATCTGCCACACTTCTTTCCTGAAGAATCAGAGAAAATAGGGTAAAATGCACTGTCCAAATTACCCAAAGTGAAATGGTAAAATGTTTTTACTTTTTTTCTATTTATAAGTTTTCAAATACAATTTTACCAATATTTTATTATTTTTCTTGATATTGGTAATGTGCGGTTGTCTTTGTGCAATTACAAGATCTTTTGGTGGTAACAATGATCATTTTTTACCGATTCAATGAGTTTTGTTTTATCTCTTTTTTGGACTCGTTAAAAAATAAACGAAAAAAGGAACCCCCCTCGAGTCATCTTTAAGCTCTTTTCTAACTCTCGAAAGATGAAAATATCATTGAGTACTTGTCTTTTAGAACTCATTAAATTAGATGAATTGTCGTCGTCTCAATATACGTTTACCCCTTTTTCGGGCTGGGATTGACTATTTACGAAAAAGGAACACCTTGGTCAACATGGTCAAGAGGCTCTCTCGAATATTGTTTTCTACCTTTTTGGGTTCGAGAGACAAATTACGAAAAGGGACCTGATGGAGTTTTCTTTTTCGTCTCTTTTTCAAACTCTCTAAATATGAAAAAGACACTGAGTTACTCTTCCGTCGGACTCATAAAAATTAAATGAAGAAAGACTTGTCACCATGACGAGACCGAGTTTCTCCTTTCTAGGACTCATAAAACTTACTAGGATGGAATCATTCGAAGAATGAACTTATATGGAAATCATATGTTATCCTCTTAAACCTTGTGATTAAAAGTATATGGGTTACTCACTAGAAATAGTGGGGAAAAAGTGAAAGTGAAACATCTCTTATATAAGCAGCATGTCGCTCTTGAACATGACACTCATTTGTTTCTTGTGTCAGGTTTGGGATATCCTCACTCAATCACTTGTCCTTCTGAGTTTAGGTGATCCATTTTTCTAACCATTCCACTTCATCGTCATGACCCTTGGTCCTATGTTGAGTCAAATACTGCCACGCTCTGGAGTCGTGTCTCCAATATGTTCAAGAGAAGTCATATCTGAAATTTACTACCTATACATTGTCTGACCTTTTTCCATAGTCCTGGATCATACTCGTTTATTCCACTTTATTCCTTGTTTCATGTCGATGATGATGGAATCATTATGGGCCTCCTTCAATAGGCCATTTCCTGTCGACTTCAGCTCATTATCCAGGAAGATTACTTATAAACTCCCTTTCAGTACGTTAGAGCTTGCATGCCCTAATGGCAAGTTCTTCGCATTCAACGACAAGTTTTCGTCATTGGCCTTCGATCGAATGATTCCACGAGTGTTCGACTTCATCTTCATTTTCACATTCATGAATTGTACTATTGTACCTTGAGAGCCATTGTCATTATTTGTGGTTTCTGTCATGCATGTTAACGTTTCACATCATTGGTAAGTAATAAGGTGGTTTTCTAGCATGTTCGACTTCGATACATTCATTCGCATGTTAGAATTCATACTTTGTTCGGGTTGGGATGGAGTGCAAGACCTTGATTTTTGCGTGATATAACTCAGGCTACATGAAGTTATGTAGTAATCATGATTGTATACATATTTCCTCTATATGGATGGTTTTGACCATACCATGGGACCTTATATATATGATGATGATGATCCTTCTATATCGGGTGGTTGCATCCATATTGTGGATCTTAGACTTCTAAACGGTCCTTCATTTGGATTGTTGCACCCATACCTTGGATCTTTTCACATGTTCCTTTCTATTTTGATGGCTGCATCCATATCTTGGATTCATGTTTTGATATATATGACGTAGGTATAAGATATGTATATGTATATGTGTCCTTGCTTTAGAGTTATCCTGATGATGTTTGTTCTCGTCCTTGCACTAGTTTGTAAAGCATCTCAGCCATCACTCCATGTTCTACCTTCATGCTTTAGGGGGCATTTGTTACACATTATTTGTTCACACCTTCTGCACTTCCCTGTGTCATACCCCAGAGTTGCAAAACATTGACAACTATGCGGTGTACCCATCTTGATATGTTGTCTAGATCCTAAAGAACTAATGAAAATTTTCCTTGATCATTTCTTGAGAAAAAATGAGCTCAAAACCCTAATTTCTGGGTCAACGCGACTGTAACATTGCCCTCTCATGTTGATGGTAGGTTGCACCATATGAGCCTCACGATGCCAACGTGGTTTTTTCCTGGATATTCACACTAAACCCTAAAAGGGAAGTTTTCCCAAAGTGGAGGAGAAGCTTCAGGATCTGGAGGCTTTTAGAACGGTGAGTTGGATGATGTTCATTGTGGATGTGGTTGAATTCTCCCAATATTACCCTTTGATCTTATCCTTATGAGCTTCCTCCTTGATATGAGGACCTTCCCCTATCTTTAGTGAGATCCTAACTCCCTCTCCATGCATATAAATTCATCCTCTTCCATTCCCAAATGGTTGATCTCTGATTATTTGCACCCTTATGCTGAGATAGTGCCTACATGCTATTCACTTTGGCTTGGAGAGCTTGAGCTTGGATTTGGAAATTCACTCAAGGAGGGCTACTAACATCAAGGCTTGGGTTGTATGTTTCCTCCTTTTGTTTATTAATATATACAACTGCTGGTTCACTTTCCATAAATGTTTGTTCCAATGCTTCATTTATCTTAATGCTCCTTGATCTGTTAAGTGGATTACATTTGATTATGCTTGTTTCCCTTTTATGCTTTGTTGTGTTTTTGGTCTCTTGTGCAGGTATTCGAACACCATGAGCAGCAAGGATTGAGCCTGAGGGAGCAAGCGATTGAGATCTTCAACTAAGGAGTGCATTATAGTATCAGAGTGAGGTAGGGCCCCTTCCTCTTCTCTTGTTTCGATTGTAATATAGGAAAGTGTCTTTTATATTGTCTCGTTTTTTGCTAGACCCACTCATTAGGCTAGAGGGATCATCTCTGTCCACAGAGAGGATTTACCTACTCAACACTTCCCCTCCAGGAGTGTCTAGTATATACTGCCGAATTCTGGATCGCTCTTGTAAATAAGCGGTCACCTCAATGTATCGTGCCCGCAGGAGTCGAGCACAGTGTTCAGTGCCATGACCGATGATTGGATAAGGAAATCAATGAAATTATTTTTTTTTTTTTCTAAATTAGGCTATTCTATTATGTACAAAAGTTGAAGATACAGTTACAGTCAGGCTTTATAGCGGGAGCCTGCTGCCAGAGATACTGGCAGACGGGCTCAACCCTTTGGCCATGCTTACGAAAAAGACTCAGAAATTCCCACGCAGGGGAGGACCATGAAAATTCCCACGCAGGGGAAAACCAGAAACCAGAACAGCGACCACCAATCCCTTGCAGGGGAGGACCCAAAACCATAACAGCAAACATCAATCCCACGCAGGGGAGCGCCACGGAGGCTAAGTTCCTCATACCCAAAAGAACCCCAAAACATTGACACCAAGACACGTCGGCCCCAAAACATTGACACAAAGACACGTCGACGGCTTAACCAGCCTTGACAGAACAACACATAAACAGGCAATGACAAGTGGACGAGGAAACCTGACCAGAGAAGCCGAGAGCCAACACCTGGACATCAATTCCTGAACTGGAGCCGCGTGCTAATCTTTCGGCTCCTCCTCCACTATCAGGCAGGGCCTGTAGTAGTCCTCCTCTAGCTCCGTTGTTGCAGCTTCCTCAGCCTCTGCAGGTGGAAATTCGTTGCCGTCCTTGTGAGGAGCCAGAGCCTCAACTGTCTTCCTGTGTCGCATTGGCCTCATGACTTTCTTCTTGTGGGGGAGCTGGAACAGGCGGAGAGTTGGTGCCTCCTTCCTCCTCCGGTTCGTCAATGAACAGAACAGAGATATGAGCATTGATACGTGGCCTAGTGAAACAGCTTTCGAAAGAGAAGATGGCCGAGGCAAAGAAGGGTGCACCAGAAGTGCCAGAGGAGCTGGCTTCCGGGAATTGGGTAGGCCGAGAAGTATGAGTGATGGCCGAGCTGGGGCAGTGGCAGTGCGGGCAATGACAGGGAGGGCGAGATTCCTCCGCAGTGGGGCGTCGTGAGGTTCCCCCTCTACTGGAGCCCCTGCGGCTCAGCAACCGTTGGCGCTCACAAACCATGCTGGCAGGGAGATTCAGGGAGTAATTCAGCCGAACAAACAGGTTCGAGCTGTGACAAAGCAGGGCAGAGCCTGCCTGAACCAAGAACTGGACTCAGATTACCAAAGGTCGAATTGCAGGCAGGCAGGAACGCAGAGTTCAGAACGCATGAGGCCAGGAGCGCGGATAGGGCCACTGTATATAGAGCTTCCAGCTCTACCTCAGTGGTCATCCGCCATAAAAGCTGCAGTCAAATCCATCACAGAGCCGAGAGGGGAAGCGTAGCCAAGAGAGGCCGAAGCGTTAATGCCTTCGGCCTGCCAACCTGTGGCTATTAAAGCCACCGTCCTGGGATAACCGTCACCTTCGCTGCCCATTTGAGCCTTGCGCGTGATGGGCACATGGTCTTCACGAGACCTCTGTCCCATCGGCCTAAAAACGTTAACTTTACCCGCATCCGGGAGGTTGGCATAATGTTGGACCAGGTGTAGGCATTCCTGAGCTTGTGCATGATTCTTTAAAATGTCAAGAGTGCCTGCCTGTAGAGCAAGTGCGCTTTCCACCCCAATGTTGGCGATTAGATCAGCTACTTTGTTGCCTTCTCTTCTTATGTGGTTGAAGGTGATGGCTCGGTTGTTGAGTAATTCCTGCTCCAGAGTTTCCAGCCTTGCTTCCAACCTCCAGCTTGCATTTGAACCATTCAGGAGGTGCTTGGCCATATTGATCAGAATTTGGGAGTCACCTTCGACCTCCAGGGGGATTAGGTTGTTTTGTCTTAAGAGAATGATCCCCTGCCAGAGACCTTCCAACTCCGCTGAGTTGTTTGTGTCCCAGCCAATATTTCCAAAATAGATCTGTAAAGGCTGGCCTTTGTAGTCTCGGACGATTCCACCATAGCCAACGTTCCCGGGATTGCCTTTCGAAGCTCCATAGAAATTGAGTTTGTATGAATGCTTAGATGGGGCTATCCACATGGTCTGTTCTGTTCTGCTGCTGTTGTGTTTGATGGCATTGGAGGACTGTGCTGGAAGCTGTAGATTCCAGTTGTTCCATATAGCTTTCTCATTGTCTTGCATTGGGAGATCGTCTTTGTTCCATGATCTGAGCTTCAAGATTTCTTCCAGGTTCCCACAAACCTTTCTCCAGATGACATCAATTGGGGAGTACTGGTCTTTAAATATCCTCTTGTTACATTCTTCCATACATTCCATAGAAGCAGGCCAGGAAGTAAGCGCCATAGGTGGTTGAGGATTTCACATTTATATGGATGCAGTGGCCAATGTCTTAATGTGTTTGTTATATCATTCGGAAGCCTGCATCTTCTCTGACTCCTAAAACTGGCCTTTTCCCATAGTAGATTAGCCAAGGGACAGTCATCCAAAAGATGCTGAGTAGTTTCCTCTTGAGATTTGCAATTTACACACATGGACGGGCCATGATAGTTTCTTCTACGGAGTTTTTCCCAAGTGAGAATTTTTTGTGCCCAACCTGCCATAAGAAGAGTGATACTTTTGGCCAAGAATCTAGCTTCCAGATTTTGGACCATATTGGATCTATAATGGAGGGGTCAGTGCTTACAATTTTGTAGGCTTCTGCAGTGGTGAAAGCCCCCTTTGGCCTGTAGCCCCATCGTAAGATGTCTTTGTCCTCTGAGTGTCTGATGCTTCTTCATTGTAGCTCTCTTTCCAGCTCAGCTGTGAAGGGATGTTCCTCATTCCTGGTTAATTGTATACCTTGCTTCCATTTTCGATACCCGAACTCTTGTTCCTGTTCCCAGAATTCCCCAATTTTGTGTTGTTGTTGGTCCTCGTCAAGGAAATTTGAGGGAATATGTAGGAGCCCATTGAGCTTTGACATTTGGTTCCAGGCGTCCGTCCATAATCTGGCTGTGCGACCATTTCGGACTTCCCAGAAACTGTGTTGCTGAATCAGCTTGAAGTGTTGTTTAGCCGCATTCCATATCAATGAACCCTGAGTGGTGGGAGTGTAGCGTATGAGTTCCTCCTGTGGCCTGTTGTTGGCATACTTAGCATTCCAGATGATAGCCCAAGGTTTTCCGGGTGAGGAGAGCCATTGCCACCATATTTTGGCACTCATAATTGCATTGCTATGATTTGGGTCTCTTAGATCAATACCGCCTTTTTCCTTGGAAGTGCAGACAGTATTCCATTTTATCAAGGCCCATTTATGATTGGTTGAGGTATTTCCCCAGAGAAAGCCTCTTTCAAGGTCTCTTAGTCGCTTGAGGACCCATTTGGGGGCTGCCAAGATAGAGAACAAGTATAGTGGCATTGCCTGCAATACTGCCTTAATGAGAACAACTCTACTGGCGATGTTCAGGGACCTGTATGTCCATCGATTGAGACGCTGTTCAATTTTTTCCAGGAGCCTTCTCCAAGCAGAGTTCTTAATAGAGGAGGCAATCATGGGGGCGCCAAGATAAGTGGACGGAAGAGAGGCAATGGGGAAGCCTAAAATTCTTACCACAACTGTCTTGACTACTGGTGGAGTGTGAAAGAAGAAAATTTGCGATTTAGACTTGTTAATGGAAGCGCCAGAGGCCTCAGAGAAATCATTGAGCAGGGATTTGAAACGTGAGGCTTCCTGAACAGAGGGGTAGCCATATCGCATATTTTCATCCACAAACTGCTGGTGAGTAATTGCAGGGGAGTTGTGAATGGAGAGTCCTTTGAGCTGCTGGGAGAGATGAGAGTGCTTGATAAGGTGACCTAGACCTTCGGCCATTAGGATGAAGAGGAAGGGAGAGAGGGGATCCCCCTGCCTAATGCCCCTGGAGGGCTTGAAGGGCTGTGAAGGGAAGCCATTGACCAAAATGGAGAAAGAAGAGGAAGACAGGAGACTCATGATCCATTGAACCCACATGTGGGAGAAGCCAAAAGCATTAAGCATTTTTTGAATGTATGACCAACTAAGTTTGTCAAAAGCTTTGGAGAGGTCCAGTTTTAAGATCATACATGGCTGCTTATTTTGCTTGAGAGAGTGAATGATCTCATGCGTTAGAATAATTCCATCCAGAATTTGTCTGACTTCAACATAGCCCAACTATTCAGGCGAAATTAGCATAGGGAGGAGTGGTTTCAGTCGATTGGCAATTACCTTTGAGATCACCTTGTAAATGACATTGCATAGAGCAATCAGTCGGAATTTTTCTGGCGCTACAGATTCCTCTTCTTTTGGGATTAGAGCTAGAAAAGTGGAGTTAAGAGATGGCAGCAACCAGTGAAGAGTTCTCGATTCCTCCACTACCTCCCAAACCTCAGTTTTGATCAAGTCCCAAAAGGAATGGAAGAAGGTTGTAGTGAAGCCATCTGGGCCCGGAGCTTTACCCTCTTTTAGTTGAGACATAGCAGTATCCACCTCCTGTGTTGAGATAGGCCATAGGAGAAGTTCATTGTGCTCTGCATTTATGAGGTTGGGCACATGCTGAATAATTTTATCAATTGCAGGTCCTCTGTCCGTGTTTTGCTCTTGATGCACCTCTTTGAAGTGTGTTAGGAATTCCTTCTCGATTTCCTCATGCTGTTCGATTCTTGTTCCATCTTGTTTTTGGAGGAAGGGAATGTTGTTGTGCATTCTGCGTTGTATTGTTGTTCTGTGGAAGAACTTGGTGTTCCTTTCCCCCTCTTTTAGCCATTTGACTCGAGATTTCTGCTTCCATAATATTTCTTCTTGCTTATGCCTTTCTTCTAGCTATGAGTGGATGCTCTGTTCTTCCTTCAGAGTGTCATCTGTGTGACCTTCTGTTATGATTTTTTGGTGAAGGTTGGCCAAATTGGTCAATAGATTATGTTTCTCTTTGAATATGTTGCCAAAAGTCTCCACATTCCAACGTTTTAAGTGGTACTTGAGATTTCTTAATTTTTGGTGGAATTGGTACATTTTGGAACCCACTGGTGGTGTGAAGGCTTTCCAAGTGGAATGGATGAAGTCCTGACAATTCAGGTGAGTGAGCCAAAAGATCTCAAAGCGAAAGGGTCGCCCCATGACGTTGCCACTGAAGAGAAATCGGCCAATGGTCCGATCCTGAGTGGGGAAGGATGGCTGCCGTGATGTCCCCTCCTATCCAAATCCAGTTGTCTGAGACTAGGAATCTGTCAAGTTTAGAAGCGATATGATGACTCCCGCTTCTTCTGTTACTCCAGGTGTATTTTCCATTGTAGAATTGCTGATCGATGAGAGAAGCATTACTGATGAATTCTTTGAAGGTATTCGACTCCTGATCCAGTTTGTTTCTTCCGCCTATATTCTCATCTAGGTGGGTGATCATATTGTAATCTCCTCCTGCTATCCATAATGGGTGTTTTCTAAGGCTGTTCATAGTTTCTAAAGTGTGAAGAAGCTCAGCCTTTGTCCTTGCATCTTGAGGGAAGTACACATTGGTGAGGAGCCCATGCATGTTAGTGCCCAGCAGATGGAAGTTTGCTTGTATGAAATAGTCAGAAGCATGAAAGTCTGTAAGGGATAGCGTTCTTGCATCCCATGCTATAGCAAGCCCTCCCGAAGCTCCTGAGGCGTCTACCGCTATTGATTGACAGCCTGCCCAGGCTTTAGTAAGGATTCTCTCTAAAGTATCACTGCTACATTTTTTTCCTGTAAGAAACATATTTGAGGCTTTTCAATCTTTATCATATTTTTGAGGATTCTGAGTTTTCCGGAGCCATTTAGCCCTCGCACATTCCATGAGATGAGCTTCATTACTCAACACTTGGGGAAGGTTTGTAGTACTTTGTCAACTTTGCGTATCTGCCTGAATCTACCAGGATTTTCCCAACTTCTATTGACCTCTGGAGCTCTATTTTCCGACCTCTTTTTTTGAAATCTTTGGTTTTGAGCCCTCCATCCCAGTGGCTTCATGGATGTATGCCGAGTTGTCTTTGCTGGTATGCTTTTGAGATTACCATTTCCAGTTTATTTAGCTGGATTTCTGTGATTTTGTCGTAGTCCCTTTTGTGACAAACCATTTCTAGTTGATGGATATCTAATCCATTTAGATCTATGATTTCCTGCTCTTCCTCCATGTGCTGCACCTGACTTCCTTCAACTGTTGAAGGATCCATGCTCTGGGATTGATCCGCGGTGTCATCTACCTCCATATTTTGCGTTTTCTCTTGTAGCTTTTCATGGGTGATATCAAGTCCAGTTTCAGAGTCTTGCTGAGGTTGGGCCTTATGGGAGAGATCCGAGGGTGACGAGTTGGGTTGATCATTACTGGGAGGCTGAGAGAGATTTTGATTTGGATCCAGAGAGTCGGAGTCTTGGTTTAGGATCTCGAAGCTGTTACTAGTTGAAGGGATTCCAGCAGCATTGTGCAAGGGCTTTTTCCTAGTCTGGGGATTTTTGTGCGAGCGCTTTCGACTTGGAGCTTTGGTAAAACCATCTTGAGATGGGGGATTGGATGGCTCGACAGCCTTGTTCATGACATTTAAAGGGCAGTCTCGAAACAGATGGCCATGGGCATGACATTTCCGGCATCAGAAGGGAACATGTTCATAGTCTAAGGGTTGGATCCATTCGTTATCATGGTGAGCGAGACTTACTGTATCCGGTAGGGGCTGGTCCAGGCGCATGAAGACGCAGATATGGGCATATGAGGTGTGTCGCTGGAGCTTTGTTTCTTCCGCAGCCTTTATGTATTCCCCCAGGCCGTTGCCTATTTCCTTGAGCAGTCTTTCTTCCCAATATTTATTTGGAAGTGAGTACATTCGTATCCAGACCGGAGCCCAAGTCAGGTCTTCTTTGTCCGGGTTGAATCTGGCTACCCAGTCTCTGAGATATAGTCCCGCTGAGTTGAAGAAGTAAGGACCCTCGTCCATGATTCTGTACTTGTCTTCCAAGCAGAGGAAGATGGCTGTAAAAAAGTGTTTTGGACCCAGGCGCAGGGTTACATGTCCTTTGGGTTTCTATTTTGCGGCTATCCAACCTCGCAGCGCTTTCTCGGTTGGCCAGAACCCAATGAACTTTCCTATGAGGGCATGATCCCTCATGTATTGGATGCGTTCGTCAATCACCTGACCTGGTAGCTCTATTCTTGGGCTCACAGCTGCAATGGGCTTGCAGGTGTTGGAGGTTATTTTTGGTCTGTCCTCTGCTCTATCAGTTCTTCCTTGGTTAACATTTGTCTTATGTGCTTGCTGACTCGAATCCGTGTTCTTGTTGTTTTCCCCATTCTGTGCTTTGAGCGCTTCCTCATCTACTGACCCAAAGATGATGGTCGCGTCTTTGTCAGTCTGCATCTCAGTGTTCCGAGGGGAGAGCGGCTATGCTCCCCCCTGTGGCGGATCCATGGTTGTTACTGCCGTGCCCCTTGCAGCTTTTGGCTATTGCTGCAGAAGGTCAGGTCCTCGTTGGATGGATCGAAGGGCCGTGCGGCGCCGTTTTGGAGATTTGCAGAAACCCTTACAGTCGGTCTTCCTACTCTCGTCCGATCCTCGACACTCGTTCTCCCGAAATCAATGACATTATTGGTGCCACCCTTCTTATACTTAATGTTCAAATGGAACTATTGCAAATAGGTGGACCATTTCTGATGGCGATTATTCTGCAACTTCCCTTGTATCTATATGAACTGTAGAGGTCGGTGGTTTGTGTGGATGACAATTTCCTTCCCCATAATGTAATGCTTCCATTGACATTAGACCTACACAATGGAATACATTTCTTTGTTGTAAGTGGGGTACTTCCGAAGTGTGTCTGAAAGTGTCTCACTATGGTAAGCCACTAGATGCTTATTCTGAGTAAGAACCGCACCAATAGCATAGTCAGAGGCATTTGTCTCAATATCAAATGGTTGTTGCAGGTATGGTAATGTGAGCACTGGTGCATAATAGAGGCGATTATTTAACTCAAAGAACGCTTGTTGTTGGGTTTCTGACCAAAAAAACTTTTCTTTTGCTTCGCCCTTGGTGACTTGACTTAAAGGCAAAGTGATATGAGAGAACCCCAACACGAACCTATGGTAGAAATTGACAAGACCCAAAAATCCACAGAGCTCTGTTAGAGTGGTTGGGGCTCGTAAATCCCAAATTGCTTGTATCTTTGTTGGGTCCATATGTACACCCTACTCATCAATAATGTACCCAAAATATTGAATCTGGGTGAGGCCAAAGGTGCATTTCTCGGAGTTAGCACACAACTTGTGTTGGCGCAGGGTTTGAAGGACCTATTGAATATGGTGGAGGTGATCTTCCCAACTCTGGTTGAAGATCAAGATGTCATCTAAATACACAACCATGAATGCATTGGTGAAGGGTTGCAAGATGTCGTCCACGATTCTTGTGAAGGTTGCAGGGGTGTTCGTCAATTCAAACAGCATGACCAACCATTCGAAAATGCCCTCCTTGGATTTGAAGGCAGTCTTCGACACATCAGAGGGCTCGATAGGCACCTAGAAATAACCCGACTTCAAGTTAATCTTGCCAAAATATTTTGCCCCCTTGAGCTAGTCCAGAAGGCCATTGATCCACAAGATTGGGGACCTATTCCGGACAATGATCTTGTTTAGTGCCTGATAGTCAATACAACACCTCTAGGTCCCATCCTTCTTCTGTACTAATATAATCGAGCTCCCATAAGGTGATGAGCTTGGACTGATGTGCACTTTCTACAATAGTTCTTGAATCTACCTATTGATCTCATCATTCTCCAGAACAGAGCATCGATATATCGATCCATTGGGTAGCGACACGCCCGAGGTCAGACCAATGGACTGCTTGACCTGACAGTGCAGAGGTACCCCTGTGGGTTAGGCGAAAATATCCTTGTACTCCTCCACGACCTTTTCCATCTATTGTTGTTGTGCAGAGGAACCCTGTTTGGAATTCATGGCCACAACCTTCTTCTTTCCCTGGGGGTGAAACATAAGGAAAACAAATTTCCTGGTCTGGGAAATGATCTTACTGCATTGCTTTGCAGTGATCAAAGAGATGGCGGTAGTTGGGGCTACCTCCGGTCTCCTATACAACTTATTAGCCAAAGTAATAATGATAGAGCGAGGTATAGACTCATATACAACATGTCGCTTCCACAAGTATGGTTTTCCTAACAATACATCACAAAATTCAAGAGGCGCAACGTCGCACAGTACCTCATCCATGAAGGGTTTGATGTTGTAGGGAAGGCAACACTATTGGCTGATGCAAAGATATAATTCTTGGTGAATCCACCTGATGGTGTATGATTGTGGATGTGTTGTAGTCTTTAGGCCTAGCCGCTTCACGACCTCTGCTTAGATGAGGTTATTTTTTCTCCTAATGTCGACAATGAATTGTAGCGGAGAACCCTTCACCCAAATCTATGAGTGGAAGAGGTGTTCCCCCTCCTCTGTATCTTCAGGCTTAATCTTCTAGATCTTCGTGGTGGCCACGGTGGCACTAAACTCTACATCAATGATTTGCTTCCCTTTTTCAATTCCTTTATCAGGTTCTGATTCAGAGTTGGAACATGCATCTAATTCGGAAGCCTTCTACTCAGCCACTAGTGACTTCTTGGCCCGACACTCACTTGTATTGTGAGTGGATCTCTTATGGAACTCGCACCATTTTCCAGTGTCCTTCTTCATCTTTGGGGTGTTGTTAGTTTCTTGTGTCTTTAGCGGGCTTTCCTAGGTATTCACCCCTTAGATTGGTCCTTTGTTCTGTGGTTTGGGGGTGCCTTTTCCTTGCTTTAGATTCATAGATCCAAAGTCCCACTTCTTTTGTTTAAACTTCTGCTCAATCTTGACAGCGTACTGATATGCTGTGCTGAGCGAGGAAATGTCCACAAACTCCATCTCATCCTGGATGTAGTTGTGTAGAAAATCAGGGTACTTGAGCACCAAATTCTACTAAGTATCCTTGATACCCATGTTCATGCGAAGGGTATGGAAAGTATTTGTGAATTCTGACAAATCTTGGTCCCTTCCCTGCCGTAACATGGTCCACTTTATGTATTTGTCTTCATAGCTCTCGACAACATAATATTGTTCCTTGATGGCGTCTCAGAAAGAATTCCAAGTGGGTGCAGCTGAAAACAGTGAGGCTTCACTCTCGTCCTTTTGTTCATAGTAGGTTTCCCACCAATCCTAGATGTGTGGGGCAGCTTTAAGAAGTGTACAAGTAAACTTTTCCTTATTGGAAAAGTCATGAACTAAAAAATATCCTTCCAATAGATTTAACCATCTATCTACTGCGTCTACATCTATCAGGCCTTCGAATATGGGAATATCGAAGTCAACTTGTACCTTAAAAGGAGTGGCACCTTCGGAGTGGCTATTGGATGAAGATGCATCACCTATGGGTAGTCGTCGAAGGATCTGGGAAAAGTTATCCATCATCACATCCCTTTGTCACTTGAGGGCTGCCTTGAGCAACATTTTGAAAGGATCTCCTACTCCCTTGTATTTCTTTTCTTCCGCCATGGGAGGTCGTCGGGTTTTATGAGGTTGATCTTGCAATGGTTCAACCAGTCAAGCCCTAACTCCTTATACCCTGAACTCGTTGGGGAAATGCAAAGAAGAATAGACAAAGATCAAACCGCTCTGATACAACTGATCTGAACTTAAAGAGGAATGAAACAACTTACATATATAATCATAACATAGAGATGGAGCAGAAAAACACTTCATTTCATTAATAGAAAAATATTGAGCTATGCTTACAAACAGAATGGAAATAAGATAGCTTGGGCGATGGTAGCTTATCTTGTAGAAGAGATGTGGTGGCTACATGCCCCTGAACTGTGTTACAATGAGGCTAAGGGGCCTATTTATTATTGAAAACATGATAAAACCCTAACCCCAGGAGATGTAACACCAAGAGTTTATGAGCCCCGTTGGGGTTAGTTGGGCAGCTAACTTTCCGGTGTTATAACTTGGCCATATTATCTATGTTTGGTGCATACGATATAACCTTGTTGGAAAGGTCTCTCTAAGTACTACATGTTTCACCGCAAGCCCCTGCCTTTGACTATGAGCTTGTCGCAGACCCCAAAAAAATGACATTTAGGGGGTCAACACTGCTCCAGAATTTCAGGTACTGGAAAGCTGATAAAAATAGTAAGTGATGAAATGAACAAGGAAACACATGAAACTAGCTGGGGGGGTCTAGGTGGAATAGGTGGGTGGCCACTAATATATACTTTGATCATAGTCATTCTTTGAGGGTGCAATTTGAAACAAGGAAGGGGATTTGTGCTTTCAGAGTGGACCTAGCTCTAAGTAAGGGTGCAGGGTGCACTTCTAAAAAACTATGGGTCTCCCATCAAGGCTTTAGAGTGCGCTCATGCGCTCTTGGTCTTAATGGTCTCATTTTTCAACCAAAATTTGTCTAAGTGGGCATGATTGGTCAAGGAATGGACAAGATTATTTCTGGACATAAAACCGAGTGCTACACATACTAACTCATCAAGAAAACTTAGAAAAATGTAACGAAAAATGAATAAACATCAAAACACCCCTTTATGCACATTCCCCAAATATAAATAGTGAAATGTGTGCAACTATGACCCAAAAGTGTCGTTTTACAATAAGAAAGGTGTTGTGATCATGAAATGCATCTAAGGATATTCAAATCAATGTGAAGATACTTAAGAACACTCAAAACATATGAATTGACACAAAACGACACTTAACGACCAAAGAAACACTCGATACGACAATGAGGTAGGCTCTAAAATTCAAATGTAGCGAAATTTTCAACGATGTTGTAGCAGCAACAACACTTGGCGACACACTGGGCAGACTTTAGCTTCTCTGTCTGGGAATGAATTTCATGTAAGGGTTAGACCTTCAGGAAGTATTAATTGCCCCAAGTTCCCCTTTTCAACTCATCTTTACACACAACATCTTACTTTTCTCTTCTTGATTGAACACACATAAAGATACACCATACCACAACCATTTCGATTCGAGAAGCATTAGGGGATTTTTGAGGTCTAAAATGGACATCCTAAGAAAAATGTACAACCAAAATAAACTTTATAAGAACCAATAGGATTCAAGATGATGATGTCAACCATGGGGGATGATTCACCATTTTTGGAGTAAAAAAGTACAAAGATTAAAAAATAATAAAATAATAAAACTACTTTTTCAACTTATCTCCCTTAGTTTTTACTCAAATTTCAAGCGGGAGTACTCATTGGATGAAAAATTTAATTCCTCATCAAAGGAGTACCCATGTTGCATACCTTTGATGGATCCTATTACACGAAAAATCAGAAATACATGAAAAAACGTGATTGCAATCACGTTTTTCATGTATTTCTCATTTTTCGTGTAGTAGGGTCCATCAAAGGTATGTAACATGGGTAATCCTTGGATGAGGAATCAAATTCTGCTTCCAATGAGTGTTTCCGCTCGAAATTTGAGTAAACCATATGGAGATAAGTTGAAGGTACGAGTTGAAAAAATAGTTTTGCCTTTTTTCCCTCTAAAATTTGATGATGCAATCTAATCTTATTTTATTATTTCCACAAATATTTTATAATTTCTTTAGAAGGCCCATTTTATACCTCAAAAATCCCCTAATGGGTAATGTGTGCGGTGAGTTTATGATGTTTCATATTTGGTGTTGCTCTGTTTCCAGCAGACCTGGACAGTACCCCGAATGAGTCACTTAAGAGGCACAAACATTGCTTCGTTGCCAGTGAGCCTGGATAGTGCCTCAGTGAAGTCGCTTACTTCACCTCCTTGCACAATGATTCTTTCTCTTCTTTCACCCTTTGTTTTTTTCTTTACTAGAACTGTGCATTGGAACTTATTGCTTTTCTGATGGGAAGAAGAGGAATCCTGACTTATTGAGAGTAGAGGAGGTTTCCCCTTCAAAGAAGTATTTTAAGACCTATGATTTAGGTTTTCTTGCTTTAGATTTTTCCCTTATCCATTCTCTACCAGATTGGAAAAGTGTTAACAAACAAGAGGACATATACCAAGTGGAGTGGTTCAAACACTAACATAACAATAGGTCTAATAGGTTCTCCCAAGGTTCTCCTATTGGACAAATCATATTTTCAATTTGACCTTAGCTCAACCTCTGGATTTTTCCCAAACAAAGAAGGAGAATAAACAAATATCCAAGTGTTGAAGCTGTCACATTCCTCTTTTATTGCATTACAAATTCCTTGGGCCATGCACTTTCACACACAGGTCTTATTTATGTACAATGACTAACACAACATAACATAAAAAGGCATGCCACTTGGAACTGACAACACAAAACAAACAAAGAAAGAAAATGTTTAAAACAATATGTACAGGAACTGCGGCCTATAGCTGCTACTAAAAATAGTGATTTAGATCTCGGTCATTCACAGGTAGGGGGTCAAGCCTCTCGTCCAAATATTTGAGCTTGAAAGTGTTGTGTTTGAGTTTCTCTTCAACTGTGAATGTTCCAATCCATAGTGGTTGAAACTTTGTATGTTTAACTTTTCCTTCATGGGATTTATCCCATCTTAGAACTAGGTCACCCACATCAAAGTTGTTTTCCCCTGCGGATTTTCTATTAGACCATTGCTTTATATGGTTTTTATGAAGGAACAATTGATCCTTGGCTTTGAGCCTCTCTTCCTCGAGTTTTAGTAAAGTGTTTATCATGTTCTTAACTAGTAGTAAAGGTTTACCTAATGAATCCTGAGAGAGTTACAAGGCTGGGAGGTACAAGTTCATAGGCAGGTTAGCCTCTTTACCATACAGCAAAAAGTATGGCGAGGTTCTTAGAGAAGGCTTAGGGGTCACATGGTTGGCCCAAATGGAATTAGTCAAAGTAGTACACCAACTCTTCTTTTAAATGAAAATAGTCTTCTTAATTATGCAAATAAGATTTTTATTTGTAGATTCATCTAGACCATTTCCCTGGGGATAATAATTAGATGCATTATCATAGACAAGTGATGTAGGAATGCCAACCCTAGTGATGATGTTCTGCTAAGTGGAACTGTTTTTTATCACCAGGTGAAATAATCTATAGATGTAAGGATATACAGCTCATGCTTTGACGTGTGTGGAAGAATCTCTCTAATAACATCAAGGCCCCACTGTTGGAATGGTTCTTCGACTGCTACTAGGAGCAGTGGGGCAACTGACCTTTGATCACAACTTGCATTTCTTACCATTGTGGTGTCACCAGCATAGTGGCCACCTACCAGTCCATCATGTAGATCCTTCATAACCTTCTTCATATCTTGCGGCCCAAAGCACCTTAATAGAACTCCATTATGGTGCTTCCGGAAAAGCACTCCATGGACTAGTTGGTATGATAGAGCCTTTAAATGGACTGCCCTTGTGCGAGGGAAAGGTTCCATGTTCCAAAACAATTTGTAACTCTGCATACCAGGGCATTGTGGACATTTATTGAGGAATTTTATCAATATTGTACATTTCAATGTCTTGCTCCCATCCTGATAGTTCTTCTTTGGGGGCATCCTTTACTTCGGAAACTAGTCTTCATAGACCATGACCCTTTATAGTATGAACTAGTTTGAACTCCATCTCATATTCATGAAGATAGGTCACCCAATTAGTCCTCTTCTCTCCTAGATCTTGTTGCACAAGCAGTGCTCTACTATTGGGTGAGGTACGAATTCAGTAGTGTGAGCTTTCAATAAGTAGGGCCTGAAATACTTCATTGCCTCATATACTAAATACACTTGTTTATAAATGGTAGGGTAATTTAATTTTGGTCCCTATAGACTAGCACTCATAAAAGAGATAAGTCGCTCATTTACTCATTGTCCTTCTAAGTTAATAAAGCAGCAATTGATAAATCCGAAGAAAATGTATAGAGCAAGAAATCCTTACCGTAATTTGCATTGAAAAGTGCGAGTGTGTGGACAATAGTCTGTTTAATCTGAGAAAAAGTGTTTTTCTCTTGTTTGTCCCACTTATATACTACATCTTTCTTAACCATCTCTTGTATGGGTTTAACTATATGTGCATAATCAAAGATGAATTTGCTGAGGAAATTGATTTTCCCCAAGAAAGACTGCATGGTTTTCTTATTTACCGAGGAGATATGTGTGATAGCCTTGACTCTCTCGAGGTCAATCTTGATCCTTCTCTTTGTTATGATGTGCCCTAGCAAGATCCCTTTGGACACACCAAAGATTCTCCTCTTAGGATTCATAGAAATTCCATACTTTTGACACCACTCAAATATCTACATTAGATGACGTACATGATCTGACCTTTTCTTGGAAAATACGGTGACATCATCTAAGTAGACAACAATGCTTTAACCTATAAGGCCTTGATCCAAGTGGATATTGGTAGCCAACCGCCAAGTCCACTTGGAACCCCACCATTGTTTCTTTCAGCTTTTCAGTTTCCTTAATTGTAGCACAATTTACTATTTTTAGCAGCTTTTCGGGTCCTGAACTTCCAAAGCCGTTTTGAAGCCCTAAACGACGTTTTTTGGGAAAAATGGGAGCAACATGGGTCCACAGACCGATGTTGCTCTTCCTAAAGTTGTATTTCTCAAATAAATATTTCTAACAAGATATGCTGCACGTCAAATGGAGATCGTATGCCAAAGTTACAACCCCAGGAAGTTGATGTACCAATTTACCCAAATGGGGCCCTTAGTTTGGCGTTTCATCTTCTAGGGTTAGGTTTTTGAATGTTTAGTGTTTTCAATTGTTTCTCAACAATAAATAGGCCTTCGAGCCTCATTGTAATAGAGTTCAGAGGCATGTAAAAGGATAGATTGTCCACCACAATGTAGCCTTTATAGTTATTGTCGGTTTTAATAAAAAGTTTCTTTGTGGTTTTATTTACTGTGTGTTCTACCATTTTCTTTCTAACATTGCAATTCTTCAGATCTTGGGGGCCTCCCCCATAAGATCCATTTTAGTCTTTTAGATATTGGTGGCCTCCCCCCAAGATCCGAATCAGGCCTCGAAAGGCGATGTCCATTTCTCTTTGAAAGGTAGCACTAATGTTTATTAGCCAAAATGACATTCTTTTGAAAGAAAACATTCCCCATTTAGTCTAGAATGTAGTTTTAAATCTATCGGGTTCCACAATAAGCACTTGGTTATAGCCTCAAAATTCATCTAGTAACGAAAACATTTCAGACCTAGATACTATCTGGAGTATCTGCTCCATGGGTGGCACTGGATAGTTGTCTTTATCAGAAGCCTGATTAAGATATAGGAAATCAACACATAAGCGTGTTTCACGAGAATTATTTCTTACTAGGACAAAGTTGGAATCCCATGTGGAATGTCTGACTTTGAAAATGATATGGGCATCCAACAACTTTCTCAATTCCTTCTGAGGAAGGGGCTCCAGTGTTGAATGAACTTTTCGTAGCTTTTGCTGGAACGGTTTCACCCCTTATTTTATAGGAATCATGTGCTCAATGATGTCGATATCATAATTATTTAAATAATTGTATGTCCAAGTGAACACACCCTGATACTGCTTGAATATATGAATAAATGCTTGTCACTCCTACGAGGAACAACAGGTACCTAGATTGACATACTTCAGATCTTGTGGGGTTCCCAAATTGACATTTTAGGATGAAAACTTTGAACTCTAAGTCTTTGTGTTTGTTGGCCCTCTAAATTGGTTCTGCAAGTCATATAACTTCTTCAAGGACACCACACATTTTGGCATAGTGTTTCCTTTCGGTGCTTGAGATTCTTCTTGTAGGGCTTGCTCATGCTTATCCTCCTCTATGGTGAAATCTTTAAATACATCAACATTCACCATAAAGTGTAGTATCTGTTGGTCATCATTAAAAATGGATAAGTTTGTGACATTGTTAAGCAAAGATGGCTTATATAAATTTCAATCGAAAAACCATTTTTTAGTGGCGACATCCTAGAAGCAGCATTTACTAACGTATTTTCTACTGCATTTCTAACTCTTGGAACATAAAGAATATTGAAAGCTTTAAAATGATTTATCAAATGCCATACCTCCTGCTAGTAATTTTTTAGATGAGGTGAAACACAGTGTATAGTATCTCATACCTGACTCATTTGTGAAACATTTGTGAACTCCATCACTTCTTAGTTCCTTCCCTATCACAGTGTGGTCCACTTTATGTATTTATCTGCATAGCTCCCGACAGGTAATACTATTCCTTGATGGCATCTCAGAAAGAATTCGAAGTGGGTGTAGCTGAAAACAGTGAGGATTCCCTCTCGTTCTTTTGTTCACAATAGGTTTCCACAAGTCCTTGACATGTAGGGTGGCGTTGAGGAGTGAAAAAGTAATATATTCCCACCTAGAAAAGTCATGAAAAAAATCCTTCCAATAGATTTAACCATCTATCTACAGTGTTTGCATCTATATTTCCTTCAAATATGGGAATGTCAAAATTAACTTATACATTAAAAGGAGTGGTGCCTCCAGAGTGGTTGTTGGATGAATATGTGTCGCTTGTGGGTAGTCACCGAAGGATTTGGGCAACGTTATTAATCATCGTGTTCCTTTGTCACTCGAGGGCTTCCTCGGCCAATATTTTGAAAGGATATCCTACCCCCTTGTCTTTCTTTACTTCCTCCATTGCAGTTCATTGGGGTTTGTAAGCCTGGTCTTGCAAAGTTCAACCAATTCGAGCCCTAACTCCTTATACCCTGACCTCGTTGGAGACATGCAAAGAAAAACAGAGAAATAACATACTTCTCTGATACCACTGATCCGAACTTATGCATGAATGTAACAAAATACATATATACACATAAACACAGAGATGCAACAGAAATAAAACTTGATTTCATTAATATCAAAGAACTAAAATATGCTTACATACAGAAATGGAAATAAACTAGCGCGGGCAATGGTAGCTTATCTTAGAGAAGAGATGTGGCAACTACATGCCTCTAAACTTTTTTACAATGAGGCCCAAAGGCCTACTTATTATTGAGAAACAATGGAAAACCCTAAACATCCAAAAACTTAACCCTAGGAGATGAAGCACCAAAATTGTGGGCCCTGTTTGGGTAAATTGGTACATCAACTTCCCGAGGTCGTAACTTTGGCATACAATCTTTATTTGGCTATCATAATACCTTGTTTCAAAGATCTCGTAATAAAAGCTAAAAAATCATTAGAAAACTAGTGTTAGACTTCTTTGGTCTCTCCATTTTCCTTAAAAATGTCTTTTAGTCCCTCAAAATGGCTCCGGAAGTTTAGTACCCGAAAAACTACCAAAAATAGTAATTTGTGCTACAATTAAGGAATATGAAAAGAAACAACAGTGGGGGTCCAAGTGGAATAGGTGGGTGGCCACCAATATCCACCTGGATCAAAGAGAAAAAAAACCAGGAGATTACTAGCAGAAAAAAGACCCCAACACCATCCCAACCACAGAAAACACTCAGGGAAAAGGCTATTAAGAATTGTAGGCAGGGACACTAAGACCATCCAACTTACCATGAAAATTTCCCCCAATGCGCTAACAGAAGTGAGGAACCAAGCAAAAACAGAAGAACTTGAAGCTTTTACAGACTTTATGTGGTGGAGGAAGTGGTGGCAGCATTTTCTCCACCACTCCCAGACTACCCATGGGCCAAACAATCCAGACAGATTAACACTACTCTCACCAAAAACTACGAACCACCCCATTGTCATTTCAATATAACATTCCATGAACCTAGTGTTCATCATTAACGCATTGACCTTACTAGCACACATTCTCGCCGAGGAGGAATGAAGGCTCACACGCTGCACCAATCCCTTCACCTTACACCTTACAAAATTGAAGGACTGGAAACCTGTCCTCCTTCCATATTTCCTTATGTAAAATTCATTGCACACGCATCAGATGTATCTCGAATTCGTCACCCCCATCAGGGAATCCTCATCTTTATCCATGATATGTCAAAACTCATCAAGCGAAGTGTTTCGAGAACTGAAAGGCCAGCCAGAGAGAAGTTCCTGAGATTGATTATCACTTCCCCAATTGGCGAGCTTATCAGCTGCATAATTCCCCTATCTTCTCACATGTTTTTTAAGACATACTTAAAGGAACATAATCATGAATGGATTCATTCACCAATAATCTCCAACCTCTAGTTGTTGATCACCTTGTCTGGAGGAGACCCATTGATATGCTAATGCAGCAAAGAGACGGCTATTTGAGAGTCTTTAGAGACTTGCAAGTTAGTCAGGCCCATCTTATTGGCCACTTGGATCTCCTTCTATAGAGCTAAAAGTTCAGCGAAATTATTGTTGGTATTACCACACGAATCGGTGAAGAGTTTCACCATCTTCCCCTTGTCATTCTATATCAAGCCCCTGAAACTAGTTGGACCAGGGTTTCCTTTGGAATCTCCATCAAAATTTATCTTAAAGAAACCAGGCAATAGCTGGATAAAAGTGTCAGATGAGATCCCCCCTCATGGAGAGTGGGAAAGCGGGCCCCAAGACAATTGATTCCAGACCAAGATCCAGTTCCTTAAGGATGGTGATCTCCCAACCCTCAATTTTCCAATCCTCCTCGGACCAGTGATTGACTAAGATGGATTCTTTGAAATTTCACTTTGTCACTTCCCAAACTTGATCGGTCCTGATGACCTCTAAGTGAAACACTACTCGATTCCTGGCTTTCCAAACAGAAAAACCTTGAGAGAGACACCAAGCTCTTTTAACTATGGGGTCCTTAAAGAGCTTCCTGCGCCATAATTACAGTGATTCTCTCATACTATTCTTAGACCAATCAACTACCCCAAATAATATTACAATTTGATTCCAAAGGTCCAATGCCACAAAGAAAAAACTAAAAAGATGGTTCATTGTTTCCTCTGCGCTAGCACAAAGAAGATAACAAGAAGGACAATAAAATCCCTTTTTCCGAAGCTTGTACCAAGTGAGAAGTTTATTGTGACCAATCAGCCACAGGAAAAAGGAAGCTTTTTGCCAGAGTCTTGAATACCAAATCCTTTTCCAAAGAGGATTTGGAATCAGGTCCACTAAGGTGGACATATTGGAGTACGCTTCCTTAAGAGAGAACATACCTCGAGGGAGATGAACCCATCTAAGTTTATGAGGCTCTCCATTATTTAATATAGGGTGTTGTTGGAGAATCAAGGACAGAGCCTCCCAAGCTAGAGGGGGACTATGAACCAGTCGGTGCTCTTGGGACTTCCATTCTCTCCATTTTGCAATATTTTTGTTATCCTGCCAGAAGTCTTTAACACACTCTTCTCCTATATGAGAGGTGAATATTTGAATGACTCTAAAGTGCTCTTATTAACTGAGCTTGGGGTATTTCATCCAAAACTCCTCCCAAAATTTGGCCTGGCAGCCATTCTTGACTTCCCAGAGGCTGTGATCCTGAATTATGTCCCTATTCGCTTTTTATGTATTCAAGATAGAAGAACCTCCCGACATGTGCTGATGATTGGACAAAGGGTTGAGAATTCTTAATGAACCATATTTGTGAGACCAGAGTCTCTTCCAAATTTCTTGACCACCTTGTACCCATCTCCACCATAACTTGGCACCTAAGGGTTTTGATAATGTCTCTAGATATTTCAGGCCAAAGCCACCATGGATTTTTGGTCTGCATAGTTTGTCCCACACCAGCAGAGCCCACTTCCTTTCGATCTATGCTCCCAACAAAAGAAACCTCTGAAATTTGGAAATCAAGTCCTTATAAATATTTTGAGGAGCTCAAAGGGTTGAAAGCTGATAGATTAGGAGAGCCTGCAAAATTGTCGTCAAAATAATTAATCTAGCAACTTCATTTAGAACTTTGAAGGACCAGCTAAAAATCTTAATAAATAATAATATTATTAATAATTAATTAAGTATTTAATTAATTATTAATTAAAAATCACAATAATAATTAACTATTATTAATTAATAATAATTAATCAATTAAGGTCAGAAAATCTAGCTAATTGGTGAAGTCGGACTCGTAATGACCACCTTGTACCCATCTCCACCATAACTTGGCACCTAAGGGTTTTGATAATGTCTCTAGATATTTCAGGCCAAGGCCACCATGGACTTTTGGTCGGCATAGTTTGTCCCACGCCAGCAGAGCCCACTTCCTTCCGATCTATGCTCCCAACCAAAGAAATCTCTGAAATTTGAAAATCAAGTCCTTATAAATACTTTGAGGAGCTCAAAGGGTTGAAAGCTGATAGATTAGGAGAGCCTGCAAAATTGTCGTCAAAATAATTAATCTACCAACTTCATTTAGAACTTTGAAGGACCAGCTAAAAATATTAATAAATAATAATATTATTAATAATTAATTAAGTATTTAATTAATTATTAATTAAAAATCACAATAATAATTAACTATTATTAATTAATAATAATTAATCAATTAAGGTCAGAAAATCTAGCTAATTGGTGAATTCAGACTCGTAATGACGGTCAGGTCTTGTGCTCAAACTCGAGCAAGGGTGGTGGCTAGTTGCAGGAAAGTTGAATATGAGCCAATCCATGTCACCTTTTGTTGAGCCCCTAGTAACACAATCGGTTGACAAAGGGTTTCGTTAGTAAGGTGGCATATGTTCAAATCTCACCAAACTGCTAAGCATGTGCATTGGGAAGAAACATCTGACTTACAAAAAAAAATATTAACTAATTAATTTATTTATTATTAATATTATTATTATTATTAATTAATATAATAATATTTATAATATTAAAAATTAACAATATTGTTAAATTATTATTAATAATTTTCAATAATAATAATATTATTATAATTTATTTTTTATTATTATTAATTTTTTATTTTTTTCCCTTGGAAAAAGTCATAATTTCTATTAATGATGAGAAATTACATTTTGTAGATGCCATAGCATATGCATATTGAGGTTGGTTTGCCTCACCATTCTGTTTTTCGAAACAACAACCACAAAAAATAACCTATATTCTCCACGCAGGGAGATCATGAACGTCTCAAAATTTATTGTCACTTATCAGTTTTTAGCCGACAATGATCCGGATTTAAACAGGAACACAAAAAATTACAGAGATAACCATATACACAAAGATGCAGCAGAAATAACACTTCATTTCATTAATGGAAAATACTGAAATATGCTTACAACCAGAAATGGAAATAAACCAGCTAGGGCGATGGTAGCTTATCTCTGAGAAGAGATGTGGCGGCTACATTCCTCTGAACTGTGTTACAATGAGGCTCGAAGGCCTATTTATTGTTGAGAAACAACAGAAAACCCTTCACATTCCAAAACCTAAACCTAGAAGATGAAACGCCAAATTGTGGGCCCGTTTTGGGTAAATTCTTACATCAATTTCCCGGGGTCGTAACTTTGGCATACGATCTCCGTTTGACGCATATGATAGCTCGTTAGAAAGATCTATCAGAGAACTACCACTTTGGGAAGGGCAACATCAATCCATGGACCCATGTTGCCCCCATATTTCCCAAAAAAACGTAGTTTAGGGCCTCAAAACGGCTCCGGAAGTTCAGGACCCGAAAAAAAACTGCTAAAAATAGTAAATTGTGCTACAATTACGGAAACTGAAAAATGGAAAGAGACAGTTGCGGGGGTCCAAATGGGATAGGTGGGTGGCCACCAACATCCACCTAGATCATTCCTCCCCCCTTAGGAAGCAATGGTCCCCATTGCATTGAGTTCCTCCTTGAGATGAGGAAGCTTCTGCTGAGCTAGGTCTCTGGTGAGCTATTCTGCAATCTTTGATGTGTCCAAAAATGGTGGGAAGCATGGTTGACGATGGTCCACATTGAACACTTGGTCCAAGTGAAGGAATGGAGGAATGCTTCGCTTCAAAGCATTGCTTCCCGTAGCCTTGGTACTGATGTAAGGACCATGTCGAAGTGGTCTGAGTTTCGGATGGGTTCTGGTAAGGCGTTCTCTCTGCAGATGTAACCAAACTTTTTCGCCCACCTGAAACATGTGTGGTACCCCTGTGGTTGAGGAGAAGTTGTTCCTATGTTATGTCATGACTGTATCCCTATGCTACTACTGCTGCATGGAGGAACCCTTTGCGGGGGTCATGGATGTAGCAACGATCTTCCCCTTACCTTGGGAGCGAACCATACAGATGAATTCCTGGTCTGGGAGATGAGCTTGCTGCCTTCCTTAGCAGTGATCAAAGAGGTGGCGGTAGGTGGGGCTACCTCCGGTATCCTGTATAATGAATCACCCAAAGAAATAATGACAGCGCGAGGCCTTGACTCATACACAGCATGTCACCTCCACAAGTATGGCTAGCCTAATAATACATCACAAACATCCAGAGGTGTAACATCACACAATACCTCGTCTGTGAAGGGCTTGATGTTGTAGGGAAGGCAACACTGCTGGCGAATTTTGAGATCTCGTCCTTCATGAAGCCACCCGATACAGTATGGCTACGGGTGTGGTGTAGTCGGTAGGCCCAACCGCTTCACGACCTCTGCTGAAATAAGGTTCTTTTGGTTGCCACTGTCACCAATGAATTGCAGCGGAAAACCCTTCAGCCACATCTGTGAGTGGAAAAGACGTTCCCCCTCCTCTGGCTCTTCGGGCTCATTCTTTTGGATCTTGGCAGTGGCAACAGTGGCGCTGGGATCTGCATCAATGATCTGCTTCCCTTTGCCATTCCCCTTGTCGGGTTCTGGCTCAGGGTCAGAACATGTATCTGATTCGGAAGCCTTCAACTCAGCCACCAATGACTGCTTGGTCCCACACTCACTTGTGTTATGAGTGGGACTCTTGTGGAACTCACACCACTTTCCTGTGTCCTTCTTCGGCTTCATGGTGTTGTTCTTTTCTGGCGGCTTCGATGGGTTGTCTTGGGTCACCCCGCCTTGGCTTTGTCCTTTGGTTTTCGGATTTGGATATCCAAAGTCTCGCTTCTTTTGTTTGAGCTTTTGCTCGATTTTGACAGCGTATCGGTATGCTGTGCCAAGTGAGGAGATGTTCAAGAACTCCATCTCTTCCTGGATGTGTCTATGTAGGAAACCGCGGTGTTTGAGCACCAGATGCAGCTCAGAATCTTTGATACCCAACTGTGTGCGAAGGGTATGAAAAATGTTTGTGAACTCTGGAACATCTTGGTCTCGTCCCTGCGGCAGTGTGGTCCATTTGATGTATTTGTCCTCATAGCTTTTGACAGGGTAGTACTGCTCCTTGATGGCATTCCGGAAGTCATTCCAAGTGGGTGCGGCTGAAAACAGTGAGTCTTTACTTTCATCCTTCTGCTCGCACTAGGTTTCCCACCAGTCCTTGACGTGGGGGGCTGCTTTGAGAAGAGCGAAAATAATCATTTCCCGACTTGAAAATTCATGAACAGAGAAATACCCATCTAGCAGATTTAACCATTTATCTACGGCATCTGCGTCTATTTTACCCTCGAAGATGGGGATTTCAAAATT
>APFE031575426.1:81799-123472 GCA_000404065.3 Pinus taeda | reverse complement strand
AACCTACCCCTAGAAGATGAAACGCCAAATTGTGGGCCCCGTTTTGGGTAAATTGGTACATCAATTTCCCGAGGTCGTAACTTTGGCATACGATCTCCGTTTGACGTGCATGATAGCTCGTTAGAAAGATCTATCCGAGAACTACCACTTTGGGAAGGGAAACATCGGTCCATACACCCATGTTGCCCCAATATTTCCCAAAAAACGTCGTTTAGGGCCTCAAAACGGCTCCAGAAGTTCAGGACTTGAAAAAAACTGCTAAAAATAGTAAATTGTGCTACAATTAAGGAAACTGAAAAATGAAAAGAGACAGTTGCGGGGGTCCAAATTTGATAGGTAGGTGGCCACCAACATCCACCTGGATCTTACAAACAACAACAAAAACAAAGGTATTGAATTCTCCACGCACGAAGATCATGAAGGTCTCAAAATTGTAATGTCACGTATCAGTTTTTACTGAAAACTATCAAAATTGTCTCTATGGAAAGAGTTCTAGAAGACCATATGTTCTAAAATGTAAACATACCATAATACTAGGAAAAAACAAAAAGAATAAAATGGAGTGCTTATGTCCCATGAAGCATGTGAAGATCTATGAACGTTCTGTGATAATATTGATGGAAGGTTCCATAAATTTCTTCATGTATTAACCAGTCCTCTTCCTGTCGTTGCACTGCCTCCTTTGATAGGAAGTCTTCCCCTGAGTTGCACTCCCTGAAAATGTGATGACAGACAAAGTTAACAAAGGATGCTGTAAGTCTATGAGCCTCATCCAAAATGTGCCTCAATGAGAATGCAGAGCAATGAGATGTTCTATTAAGCCGGCTGCAAACAAGTTTGGAATCCCCAAACAGTTGGAGATGAGTGCATTGTTTTTCAAGAGCAAAGTGGAGGAGATGTTTGGCGGTGGCTAACTCAGCATAGTTGTTTGCGCCTCTTCCTAGATTCATTTGGATTTTGAAACAGTGGGATTCTCTCAGGAAGAGAATGCCCCCCCCCCCCCCACAACCCTCCTCTTGGGCTGATCCATCAAAGTAGGCCCAAGGTATTGATTTATCATAATGTTCTGGTTGAATGTCCCTAGGGGGAGGTTGAGAGACTTCCTTAGGTAGAGAATCAAAGTCGGCTATGACTCTAGTTCTAATGGAGAGCGAGTGGGGATCCCTGTGGTCAAAGATGGCCTAGTTCCTTGCCATCCAAAATGCCCAGCACATCAGTAAGGGCAAGTTCCTATCTTTTCCCCTGTGTCCGCCAATCCAATTAAGTCAAGCCTCATGCAAGGTCCTCCCTCGGCAACCCTGAAGTAAGGGGTAATGTGCCAGGATGTTGTCCCATTGTTCAGTGATGATAGAACAGTCCAGGAAAAGGTGCTCACTACTTTCCTCATTGCTTCTGCAAAGGTGACACCAAAAGTGTCCATGGAAAGATCGCTTCATCAAGTTTTGAGCCATCAGGATTTTGTTGAAAAGGATGGACCACATGAGTAAACGCAATCTGGGGGCTGCTTTTAGCTTCCAGAGGGCTTTCCACCAAGGCTCTATATGCTCAGGTTTTGTAGCTTCCATGAGCTTCAGATACCCATCCTCAGGCGAATATCTTCCATTTTTTGCATGTGCCCACACAGTTTCATCCTCTCCTTCTGATATCCAAATATGTGCTTGAGTAAGAGCCTCTGTAAAGCCATACCAAGCCTGATGCCAATGGGCCGGAAGGTGGAGGTCCAGGGCCGATTTCCAGGCCTGCTGAAAGAGTGTAGTATTTTTTGGGTCAGCAATGTGACAGAGATGTGTATAGACTTGATCCACTAGAAGACCAGTCACCTCAGCTGGTAGCCTGTGAGCATTCCTGCATCCAATCCAGGGGTCGACACCAATATGTACTGCATTCCCCTCACGAATCCTCCATGTTAAACCTTCACAAATGAGGGGGAGGGAGTTTAACACTGCCTTCCAAATGATGGAGATATTGTTGTTGTTCTGATGGTCCAGCCAGATCCAATCCATAATATTTAAAGGGGAGATACACTTAGCGTAGGCAACCTTTGTCCAGAGACTTTGGGATGTGATTAACTGTCAACCCAATTTTTCTGCCAGCGCTTTGGCAAAGATGTCTAGTTTTTTAATGCCCCAACCCCCCATCTCTTGGGTCTTGCAATAGTATCCCATTTTACCCAGGCAAAGAGACTTCCCTGTTTGTTTCCTTTCCATAGAAATCTGCTGTAAATGCTTTGTAACCTAGTAAGAATCCCCCTAGGGATCCATGCCAAAGTCATCCAGTACACCGGGGTCGCTTCCAGAACAACTTTAATGAGGATTAGCATGCCTGCTCGAGAAAGATATCTATTGAACCAAATGTTCAAGCGCTTTTCCACCGTAGAGATGATCCAGGTCCAATCTGCAATTTTGTAGCCCTGGGGCTTCAACTTGAAGCCTAGGTATTTCAGCCATCCTCCAGAGAGTGTAAGGTAAATGGAAACCGGTGAAGAGCAAATTGTACTTCAAGCTAGGAGCAACCAGCTACTGTTAGGGTGGACTTGTGAACATTGATAACCATGCTTGTTGCCTTCGGAAAGAGATCAAAAACATTTTGTAGGGTAGTGGTGTCGCCAATACTACCATTCAAGAAAATGAGAACATCGTCCACAAATAGTAAGTGGGTTAAGAAGCAGTTTTTTGTGATTTTTATGCCCACTATTCTGCCCCTTCTATGCTCAGCCCCTATAATTCTGCTTAGGCCTTCCATGATGAGGAGGAAGAGTAGGGGAGAGAGAGGACATCCCTGCCTTAGACCCCTCTCAGCTGAGAAGAAATGAGTAGGAGCATCGTTTAGAAGAACACTATATGAGACATTGGTAATATAGCTCATGATCCATTTGATGTATATATAAGGGAAACCCAAGTGAGTAAGTAGCAATCGAATGTATAGCCAATTTGCCCTATCAAATGCCTTAGATAAATCCACCTTTAGGATCATACCTTTCAGGTTCCTTATGTGCACTAAGTGAAGTAGTTCTTGTGTAGTTCCAATGGCTTCATGGATTTGACGATGCTGAAGGAAAGCAAATTGCTCAGGGGAGATATGTGCCGAGAGGATGGGCTTGAGCCTGTTTGCAATGATTTTGGCCATTATTTTATAAAGACAGTTGCACAACGAGATGGGGCGGAAATCATTAAAGGAGGAGGGCTTGTCGGATTTGGGAATGAGTGCGATGAAAGTAGACTTGATAGCCGGAGACATCCTTCCATAGATGTGGCAGTCCTCCACCACCTTAAGCAGATCATGCCCCAGAATGTCGAAGAAAGCATGGTAGAATTCTATGGTCCAACCATCAGGCCCTGGGCTCTTGTCTTTTTGAAAGCCTTTGATGGTGGCTTCTAATTCCCCCAATGTTACCTCCTTGGAAAGCTCCTCCACTTCCTCCAACTCTACAAACCGAGGGAAGAATTCTGCTATATGCATGATCTCCAGAATGTTGGCTTCTTCAGGGACTGAGTAAATACTTTTGAAATGTGAGCTAGCTAAGGATGCCAACTCTCTGGAGGTTTTAACCGCTTGTCCCTGATCATTCTGGAGTTCCCAAATGGTGTTAATAGTCTTTCGCCCATTAGCAAAATGATGGAAAAACTTTGTGTTTTCATCTCCTTCTTTAGCCAGATCGCTCTGCTTCTAAGACACCAGCTTTCTTCTATGTCCTTAAGAATTTGGGATCTCTGCTTTATTAGGAGAGTGCTATGCTCTTTTTTCTCCAGTGAGGTAAATGTGCCTTCAGATTGATCTTCAATAGTTGAGATGGCTTGTTTTGCTTGTTTTAAGTTAATGTCCTCCTATTCCCTCTTCTTGTGCACCCATTCTCTAGATAAGCCCATTAGATCCTTAAGATTGCTGACAAAACCTTTTGCAAGGTCTGCCTCCTCCGAGATTGAAGCGAACAAAGTTCCTTCTACAAATCAATTACTCTAAAAGGCTTGGAATATCAAGATATCCATGAGGATACAATTATTATTTATTAAATATGAATAAGAATGATAATAACATGATAATGAATTACAATGAGAATGAGAGGCTTGCTTATATACCACGCAAGTGTCTCTTCATGAAGAGTCATGTCTCATTTAGACATGCCTCTTCAACCTAATTACTACTTAACTAATTATTGTTTATGATTACATTTACATTATGTTTATATTATTTATATATTTTATTCATTACATTGCCTCCTTCCTAAAAAATCTTTGTCCTCAAATCTTGTCGATGAAAAAAGGCTTGATCTCTTTTTCGGCTTCGAACATCTTTCTCTCTCAGAATAGTCATCCTTGTCGATACAAGTTGATATGATCTTCTTAGTGACAAAAAGAATTGTCGCACTGAGAAGGGATCAGACCATCCGAGATTAATCTTCTGTATAGCATTTTGATCACTGGAATTTTGTAATGACTTGTCATCGTAGGAATGGATTGAGGTTACATTACTCTTCTCTGGAACATCAGTTTGTTGTCTACGGTTTGAATGGTCTTGATACATAGCTTGGTTGATTTGTCTATTCTCATGATTTGGATGCCAATATAAAGTTTTTAGATTTTCTTCTAGCGAAGATGTTGTTGAATTGGTTATGGAACATTCACTTGAGATGTCCATTGTCTGAACTGCAACATCTACGTGTGCCATTTCTTCAACTGACTTGTCTTCTTGAGTTGTCATATTCACTGGATCGGTATTCGTTCCCCTATTTTCAACTTGAATTGTTGTGATTGGAAATTTCGATACTTCTTCTTGAGTGACTTGTTCCAACTTATCTTTTAACGCTTTCTTATCCTCCTTAAGTTTCTTAGTTTGATTGAGTAGACTTTGATTATGTTTTCTTAGACGTAAAAGTTCTTTGGTTTTTAATTCATCAACCTTATTTTCAATGTTTTGAATTTTAAGTTTTTGATCTTTTAGATCTCTGATTTGTTCTAATAAATTTTTATTAAGGTTCTTTAAGCGTAAATTTTCCTCTTCTTCTTCTGATAAATGTTGCTTGGGGTTTTTCTTTGAGGCTTTAGTCTTCTTCACTTGTGCCAGTAATTTTTCGACGTGGTCCTTGAGACGAGAAATTTCTTCGTCCTTTTCCATTATTTCTTTGTAATGCATATCCACAAGATTTTTATGTTTGTGTTCTAAAGCTTTCTTGTTTTGTTGACTTTTGGCTATTTTGCCATTCTCTTGATCTTTTAACTGCACTTTCTCAGTACACTGGATTACATCATTCTGTGGGGGTGATAATGGGCTTTCAACTTGAAATGTGGATTATGTTTTCTTCATTTCCTTATATCTTGCCATTAATTTTCTCATTTTTCTTGCTATTAATTGTTTATCTGCATCACTTAAAAGTTTGACTAAGGTAAAAGTTTTGTAACATTTTGTGCAAACCACATTTTGATTTCTGAATGATTCTTGACAATTAGGGTATCCTTCTGAACGAAAAGAACATAGTGCAAAGAAACCGTTGTTCTTTGTGGACGACATCTCTTTTTTTTAATAATTTTTTTTTTAGATATATAATTTTTTTAACTCACTTTTTATTTTATATATATCTCTCTTTTTTTTAATCTATAAAATATATTTCCCCTTTCTCTCTTATAAAAATCTAACATATATATATTTCAAATATTCCCTTCTTCTTCTTTCTTCTTCTTGTTCACTTTATTACTAAAATTTTTATATTAATAATAATTTTTTATATAATTATAATTATATATATTATATATTATAATTATATTATATAATTATAAATATATATATATATATAATTTTAATTTATATATATTATATAAAATTATAGTTATATAAAATTTATTATATGCTTTTTTGAGACCACTTTTCCTTTATATATGTAACTATATAAGCTTATATAGTATCTTTTTTTTTATAATTATAATAATATTTTTTTCTCAGAAAATTTGGATGAGACGTGACTCTTGGTACGGTCACAATCTTTAGATTTGAACAATTAAAATTACTTAGATCACACCATTTTGCTCCAATGTTATCAAAATATCTTTTACTTTTAAAATACCATGGGCTATTACCATGGGTTGTTTTTAAAACCTCCTATAAAAAGTAATATTTACCTTTCACGTAAGAGCTTTTGTATCCTTGTTTTTTCTTTAACTTTTAAAATACCATGGGCTATTACAATGGGTTGTTTTGAAAACCACGAGATTCTCCACGTAAAAAGTAATATGTATTCCTTTTGTTTTTTGTTTGTTTGTTTGTTTGTTTTTTTTTTTTTTTTTTTTTTTTTTTTTTTTTTTTTTAAGAAAATGGCCAGGGCCTGAAAAATGGAGAATCTCTCAATGTGTGGCGAAACGCTTCAATTATGATAGCAACAAGGTTGATGATAGATTGATAGCCAAAGGCCTGGTGATCATCCAAACATGGCTCTGATACCAAATGAAGTGAACAAAGTTCCTTCTACAAATTAATTACTCCAAAAGGCTCGGAATATCAAGATATCCATGAGGATACAAATATTATTTATTAAATATGAATAAGAATGATAATAAGATGATAATGAATTACAATGAGAACGAGAGGCTTGCTCATATACCACGCAAGTGTCTCTTCATGAAGAGTCATGTCTCATTTAGACATGCCTCTTCAACCTAATTACTACTTAACTAATTATTGTTTATGATTATTATCATTTCCATTATATTTATATTATTTATATATTTTATTCGTTATAGATATCGGGTGGGATTGCTAGAATTCGGTGACCAGCTTGATATAGGAGGGGTCCTTCAGCCATGTTGAATTAAATTTGAAGAGAGTTGTGATCTTGTGGGAGCCATCATCTAATTCCGTAAAATAGGTCGATGGTCCAAGATTCCACCATTGCCTACCCATTGCCTGGAGCGGGAATGTTGGGCATGGAAGGCCTCCCTAATAAGGAATCAGTCCAATATCCTAGCTAGACTTTGGCTTCCTGTGCGGTTGTTTTTTCCAAGATTGCTGGATCTTGGCAGATGGGATGTCGACCCAGTGATGATCCTCTAGCATGTGCACAACAACATCAGATAATGGATCTATCTAAGCCATATGGCCCCATGATTCCATGAATCCCAAAGAGAAGTTCAGATCCCCACCGAGGATAATGTTATCTGCCTGAAAGAAAGAGTTGTTGAAAAGCCCTCTCCAAAAAATCTCCTTGTTCTGACAGGGGTCATAGACATTTATAACCCTTATTTCAGCCTCCAAGTCCTTGGAAAATATATCAGCTCCAATGAATCCACCACCACCCCAGATGTTCCTAATATCAATTGTCCTGTTCCTGAAACCGATAGCGACCCCCCCAGATCGCCCAAAGGCACCCAGAGCATGGAAGTTCCAGTCCAGCAACCATGATTGTAGAAGGGGTATGATCGAGTTTTCCATACATAGGGTTTCTTATAAGAAAATCACATCGACCATTTCACACAGAAATAGTCACTTCAGGGCTAATTTTTTCTCAGGGCTAGCCAACCCTCTACAATTGAAAGATAAAAGCTTCATGGAGTGGGAGGGGGGAGGGTATCCTTCACTCTAAGAACCCTTTCAATGGTCTTATGCTTACCCTGGACAACCTCTTCTCCAGCTTGTGCAATTGCCTTATTAAGGCTAGAGGGTCTGCCCTTCGCTGGTCTGGGAGTAACCAGGGGAAAATCCACATCTAGGACGACTGCATCTGGCTCTCTCTCTTTGGTTTTGGATCGGGTGGAGTACCTCGGGGTAGAGTTAACTGAGGGGGAGGGTGGAGGAAGGGAAGGGATCAGGGTAGAGGAGAGGGAGCAAGAGGTGTAAGTAGGAATATGCACTGGGAGGGAGCAGGACATATAGGATTGTCCTGCCAGATGGGGAAGGGTGGGGGGGTTTCGGGGGCCCAGAAAAGGACCAGAGGGGAGGGGGGGATACCAAATCCTATGGGGGAAACTAAGAAGAGAGGGATAAAAAGGATGCAGAATGATGAGATATAGAGACATTAGAAAAAAGAGACATACCCGAAGAGAAGATGTCACCCTTTGTAGCCATGTAGTGCGTCAGAGGTGGGGAGGGAGGCCGAATAGTGGTTTTGCCTCGCTTCTTCTGTGCTGGTGCATGAGGCGCTTCAACCGTGTCCGAAGTCTTGATCTTCTCTATCATCTGGGTCTCAACTATAGGAGGATTAGGTTGTTCTACTGGCAGTGCCTGCTCCAGATCTTGAGAGGCCTATTTATGCTTCTTTAGGAGAGGCAAGCCTTGTAAAGATGACCCACCTGATGACACCTTCTACAACGGTAGGGGATACCTTCATAGTCCAGCTGCTGTTTGCGCGAGAAGGATCTCCATTGTATGGTGATGAATTCCTGAAGACCTCTTCTGGTATCCAAGTGAACAAGGATTCTTGCGTAGGCCATCATGCCCGTGGTCTGATATGACTTGTCGTACTCCATGAAAGTGCCAAGGGAATTCCCAATTTTCCAAAAAATGTCCTCAAACTAGTATTGCAAAGGCAAGCCAAGAAGCCTAATCCAGACCGAGCCAACTCCAATTTGCTCAGTCTCCAGGTCGAAAAGAGGCGTCCAACACTTGAGGAGCACAGGTGCATTCTCAAAGTGCCAAAAAGATGAGAGGACCCAACTCGTATGGTCGGCCCTTGCAAAGCGTAATGCAAACCATCTGCGAACGAAAGTCTAGACAAAAGGGATGTCAACCAAGTGCTGTCCCCAAATCTCTGTGGCCCATGACTTCAGCTGGGCCGCCAAATAGCTTCTCCCTCTAATTCTTTCTACCAGAACTCTGTCAGCATAATCCATCGAGCCGAAGTACAACATCTGCAGCCCGAGATTTAAAACACCTCTATTTCTTCAGGGGACGGGAGGGCGAGATGCTAGGGTTTGTAGAAACCCTCGCCTCTTCCAGAGCTTCGGGTGGGGGGTTAGGGTTTGAGGGAAAATCGGGAATGGCTTCAGAAATGGGGGAACAAAGGAGAAACTACCCGAGGGAATGGAGTGAGCGGAGGACGGGTGGGGGGAGACTGGTGGAGGGGCATCAGATGAGGCACCTGACAGAGGTAGAGATGAGAGGCACGGCAGCATAGATGGACCCGCGATATCCGGAGAAGGGTGAATGCAATCCAAGAGAAAACCCAGTGTAGCCAGGGACGACATGGAGAAAGGCAACCAAGATGAGGTTTCTTCTGACAACACAGAGGTAGTGTGAACAGGACCAGAGGACTGAGGGAAATCAACAGAATTACCAGAGGGACCTTCTCTATAATGTAACATACCTTCAGGAGCTGCAAACATGGAGTGCTAGATGGAGCCTTCCTCTAGAGGATCCTCCGAATAATCCACCTCATCAACGTCCATACCGATAGCTGCACTAAAAAATGGCTAACCACCTCAAAACTAGTTGGCCAACGGAAAACCAGCACCGACAGCAATGGGAACGGTAACAGTCGAATACGTAAACCCTGGGGAGTGGAGACCTATACGTGAGCTTGGAGAGGTAACAACAGCATAACCGTCCAGGAAGAGGAGGGTGAGAGCGACCAAGGAGCTGTCAGGGGTAGCTGTAGGCCAGGTGCCAGGTAGCTACTGTACCTCGTACCCAGAATGCCATCTCGTTCAGGTCATTGCCGCTCCATTCAAAGGATCACCAATGTTCCGCCCACAGACTCCAAAAATTCTCAGTCCAATCAAATTTTGTAACCAATCAGAAAATAATTTAATAAGAATTCATTTTCTATTATTATTAATTATTTTTAACAATACTTAATTATCGATTAATTGTTAATTAAGAATTAATTAATTAATTATTAATTCTTTATTAATTAATTAATTAATTACTGCATTTTTTTTAATAACAATGGGTAGAGGATTTTATTTAATTTGTGCCCGGACGCAGTAAAAAAACTGGGAAATTCCTTACATTTGCACCATATTTAGAGGATCTTCTACTAAGAAATTGACTAAGATTCTAAGAGACAAATCCTAGTATCTTCCACAATTTCTACAACTAAGACTTTCCTCGTGATTACAAGAGTAAATTATTACAAATTGCATAAATAACAATAGAAAAACAACACATTGACTTATTTGGGAAATTTTTGCAACAAGGAGTCTACACAAAGTTGGGATCCTTATGCAAAATTGACATCCGCTTCATGTTCCTATTTTTCCTTATGGGATTTTCGACCTCTTGTGGGAGGCGGTTCTGCTACATTTGAGGAGAGTTATTGTCTAGCATTGCCTCCTATACTTAAATTAGTGTGAGCTTCCTTGATTTACATAGCTTTTTTGTAAAATGTTGGAGTAGATCTACTAATCTGTCCAAGCTCAAACTTTGACATTGTTAATACTTTTGACACAAATCATGATTTTGTATGTGAAGATACAACCATTGAAGGAGCTTTCTCTTCATTATCCCCTAACCCTACTAAGTTTCCTTGATCCTCCTTTGGGGATTTATCCAGAGGATTAATTTCGTCTTATTCTCGATCTTGAAGAGCATCAAAATAAATGTTGTTGAGGGAAGGTTCAGGAACTTCTACAGAAAAATTCTTTAGAGTTGCAACCTTGTTCTGTTGATTCTTCCTTTTCTTTGAACTCGTTGAAAAATTCCCTTCTTTAGAAGGGGCTTGGGCTTGATCATCCTTTTTTATGTTGAGGGTAGTTTTTCGCAAAGTGACAATGAGAATGACAAATGATGCATTTGAAGGGAAATTTTTCATAGTCCAATTCCTGAATATGGATCCATTCCACTAAATTTATTTTTAGGGCCTCCAGTAAACCTTTAGAGAGCTTTACTTTGACACAAATGTGAGCACAAGAAAATTGGCCTCCTTTTTGTTATGCTTTGTCCAGATAGCAGGCCAGCTTTATTCAAGGACTCAATCATGATCGGCTCGATACTACTCTCTGAATGTGCATTATCTGCCTTACACCCCATCAAATTTTAAGCTTATTGTCAATTTTCCTGGGCACATTTTCATCCCTTGGCATATTCATGTACACAAATGTTTAATGTTTTCAAGAGAAAATCTCCGCCTGAAAGACTCGGTTGCTAAAGTTTTTTATTCCACTTGAAATGATTATCCTTTCAAGAAAACCTTTGAATACTTGAGCTAGTGTGGTTTGAAAAGTCACCTAAAATCCTATATTGCAATTATTGCCAAACCTGCTTTAATTAAGGCTGATCAAACTATGTCTTCCAAGGCCTTTGGTCTTCTTTATTTTTTATGTTTAAAAATTAAGGCTTGTTCTTTAATTTTCAAATAGCCATAACATTATATTCCAATGCCTTAAAGTCATTTAAAAGTCTCACTAATTTTATGAGAATTGCCTTGTAAGTTCATACTCTTTTGCAATTGGACATCGCAGGTACTTTTGATCACTATAGAATCATGAGATGATGGGAAGTATCATGCAACCAATGTTATGAAGAATGGTGCCAACTCTCATTACAAGTGTATTGAAGCATAATATACAATGCGTTGAGGTAGTTCTCTAATATGGGAAATCATGGGGTTTAGAGTTACTGCAAAGCAGCATTAACAGTGTTGTAGACATTTAAGCGATACTTTGTTTTTGAATACGGTTTTGAGAAGATCTCTGACCATACGTCGAAGCATTGAGGGAACTAAGCATCGGTTACAGAATTGTTGCAATCGAAACCCACGCTACACATTGATGTGTATGACATAACATTAGGCGTTGGATTCTGGCAATCGAAGGCCATGCATGATTAATGGTAGCACTTTGAGAAGGACGTGTGAGAAAAGGCACGATTGCAAGTTGTATTATGCTTATTCCATCACTCATAATTCCTTAGTGAGTTTGGAGGTCACGAATTCATGCCTCAGGGCCTCAACAATATGACCTGGAGGTACGACCTGCTTGTGATGTGACTGTAGAATTTTTCTACAAATCAGCTAGCTCTGATACCATGTAGAACTTTTTCTACAAATCAGCTAGCTCTGATACCGTGTAGAAATTCCCACTGTAGATCACTTGGTCATGCAATGTACTAAAGCAAAACACTTGATCTACTTCTACAACCAATTTAGCAGAAGCTTAATCGAACATGAGCAACATCAATAAGAACACATATAACTGATATGGATAAATCAAACACACATTACACAGAAGATATAACCAGGGGAAAGCACCATCCTAAAACCCCATCTCTGTATTATCATACAAGTGCAAATATGTCCGGATTACACAAAGCCTTAGCTCGGAAGCTATCCAGCTCTTAGTACAATCCCTCTGCTGCTCATAGACAGTCAAAGGCTTCTCACAAACCTTCTCCTTTTCCCTCCAAGCCTCCTATTTCTATGCACAATTTTTGCTAGGTCCTCCAGCTGCAACCTGTGTGATTCTCACCTCACACACAACACTGACTTCTGAAATAACTGCACAAACCTGAAGGAGATAAATCCTCATCATGGATGAGTTTCCTTTATAGGAAAAATATTCATCCAACTGATAGTACACTATCCCTTCTTTGATCTCAACTGGGTCTTTGTCTGAATTGACATGCATGAGTTATTTAAGCTATAATATTCAGTTATCTGAAAATACCAGTTGTAACATGCATGCAAGCATTAACAAATTGAATCTCATTAATTTAAAAACTTGTTAAATTAATCTAGCTGGACTTGACTCAGTTAACTGAGCCAACTAATTACAACTCATCCTTATCTCTTCAACTGATGGATAAATTCACCAATTAATAGATAAATTGTTGCATGTCCTCACATAGACTTCAAGTTTGTTTTTCCTTAACTAATTAACACATGGAGATTAATTAATTAATATTTTAAACTTTTGTTAAGACCAAATTCGTGTTTACTTCCTATAGATAGACCAGGGACTACTATAAATAGGAAGGGACCCAGAAATGCTATTTTTAGAACTTTCTATTTTTAGCAGTTTCACCTCTCACCCAAGGTGGCCAATGACCTCACTGGCCAAACTTCTATTTTTAGACATGTTATTTTTAGGAGTCCTATTTTTAGCACATTCTAAATTTAACATTTCTTGTTGCACATTTTTCAACAGTGACCGCGCGACTTCTCCAAGTCACGTTTCTAAGATGAAACCCAAGTTTCCTTGAGAACTAACAAGTGCGACCAAAACAGAAAACATCATGTTATAAGTAGAGTAAAAATGGGAGAAAACTTATCAAAATAAGTTGATTCATGTATAATGCGATACATGTAAAGGTTGTTGATACACCATTCATTTAAAGAAATCGCAACACGTTGAAAGGTGTGGAATGATACTTTAACCATGGTTTTCACTTGACGCTTTCGAGAGAAGGTAGGTGGCCTTGAAGATCAATTCAATGCGCTTAAAGGTAGTAGTTTTATCCTTGACAAGAATAGGTATGGTAGAAGGAAAATGGTTAGCACATAGAGCGTGAGAAAGAAAGACGGCCAAAATAGGAAGCAGGAAGTCTCCTAAGCTCACAAAAGTAGTAAACTTAGCTCGCTAGGGAACTTGTTCTCACAAAAATATGTGAATTCTATCTTTGTCTCTAAGGATATCAAAGTTGTTAGGGGAAGAATAGCCAGATGGGAAAATCAAAATCATTAATTTTCTTATCTAATATCGCAATATTTACAACTTTCCCTCTTCTTCATTTCCCTGTCGTCGAGTGGATCTGGCCCATATTCATGTCAACTATGGAGCCTAGCCCAATTAACAACAACACCACAACCTCGTATATAACCAACCAACTCTTTCAGTTATGTCTAAGCCCACCTTCTCTATTTCACGTCTAAACAACTACCTTCTTTTATGAATGTACAATATTGGAATTGAACAATTCATAAGGCTCGAATTATTTTGTCGATACGTTTTAACCTTAGTCAAGTCCAATTCCTTGGGATTTTTTCCTATCTAATCATAGTTATAACATATTATAGGTCTGGTTCTACCTCTATTACTCCCCCCCTCCTTTTGATTTCCTCCTCCTTGAAGATTAGAATTGCGAAGCTTTCTTAACTTTGGATTGGCTTCTCTTCACTTCACCTTTGTGTTCACCTTAGCTTGAGAGATTCAAATGTATATGCATAAAATAAAAAACCAATCCAAGCTTTCATCGAAGTCATCGAAGTCGTGAGTTAGGTCTGATTCCACTTCAATAAAAGGAAGAATGGCATAGGTCTGATGATGGCAGCATACACAAAAGCATCACTTGCCTTTGTGTTTGCTGACTATCGACCTATCACGAGACCTAACCTTTCCCTTTAAGCCAACCACCTCTGAACATGACTGTGTGACCTCCAGCAAGTCGCACTTCCCCCAAGGTCATGCAACCACATCATTTATGCCTCAAGAAAGCAGTTAGAAGATGCGACCAACATAGTGACATGGAAATGTGACGTGCATTGTTGCGATATGATAAAAATCGAGCCAAAACTAAGACCCCTATGCTTAGGGAACATGTGACAAACACCATTCACGATTACATCTAGAAGTTGTGTCTCATCTGAATATTGCAATTCGTCCCAAGGATATGACTCCACTTACGATCACCCTCAAGTCACAGTGCAAATTGTGATTGGCAATGATTATTGGCCTAGTTACGAATTACAGTAAGGTCGAGTCTCTGCTGACTATGATTAAGCGCCGTAATAATCCAATCAAGGTATTGAGGAGTTATTTGCGTATGGATGATGGGAAGCGTCATGCTAGCAAGCCCACTCGATGCAAGGAGTGGAAAGAAGTAATATGATAATTCTTTGCAAAGCAAACATATAAAGCACATGGAGCGAATGCATACATGAATCAACACAAGAATATTGAAGCCCCTTTGAGGATATCGTGGCCCTCAAGGATCGAAAGAGCATGTATATAAGCCAATAGTTTTGGACTTAATGATATGCATAACATAGGGAAGACCTCTATTTGCTAATATAAAAGGTACAAATAGCGTAGGAGTTTGGAGGACATTTGAGACGTGGTTCAACCCTTTCACGTCTGGAAAATATCTTCTCAAGGCATTTTGGGGCTGTTAGTATTTCCATAGTACACATCAGACGATGGAGATTACTTGGGTAAATCAAAATCTCATTATGTTAATTGAATCGATGCTTATATCATGTGTCGAGGGCGTCGATACTTTGAAATACTGGCATATTTCCATTGAAACACGATGTTGTGTTTAATATCACACATGTCACATTTTTCATCCACGACCTTAACTCAAGTCACACGTGCATTCCATAGAACCAAGCTCTAAAAGGGTGCGACCATGAGACCTCTCTCCTGGTCGCATGATCACAATTTTGTGCTCTCGCCATGCAGTCAAATATGTGACCTGACCTCCACTACAACTGTGTGACTTGCTCAGCCGCATCCTTGGTCCTAAAATTGCAGTTGGGACCTGTGATTTGCTTTTGAAGGCTAGGACAAAGCCCTGTACCTTTACGTAAATCATCACTTGATGGAGTACCTCATACGACAAAAATTTCAAAGGGTTATTCGATATTAAACAATTGATGCGTATATGGCTTATTTGAAGGGAATGGCTCCCAAAAAAGAGAACTGTGAATGCCCATACTAAAATGAAAAACACCGCTATCAATGTTTGTCTTTTGGGGTTTACTGTGAACATTTTGATTCCTGGAAGGATCCTATAGAGACCTCATGCATGAATAACGTTGTGCCACACAAGACTATACAGGGGTCCAAATTAATGGTTTTTCTTTCAATCAATGCATTATGTTTTAAGGCATTTATTTGTCTATAAATGTGTATGATCCCCGTCATTTGCTTGCAGGGGGGAGCAAGGATGGACATATGTGGACAAATTATATTTTTGACTATATCGAAACTGGATCCACTCAAGCTCCTAAAATTTGATGGAAATTTTAGGAACACAACAACCGAAGATGATTGGATGTCAGAGGCACACAATGGCAAGAATTTCAACTGTTCATGTAGGTCTTCATGGTTTCACAATAGTGTTGACAACAAGAAAAAACCATAGGGTTTCTAAAAACTCCTCTTTTCTCCTCACATTCTCTCCGTTACCAAGGTATCAATGTTCTCATCATGATGTCAGTGGCTATTCAGATCAATTTAGCATGCACTAAGCAATAGGCATGAGAGAGAAGTGAGGAAGTTCAAGAGTCATGAGGGGAGGTCAAGGGTCACAGTAGGTGAACAGACAACTTATCCCTATAAATGTTACCTCATGCCTCATTATCAAGGACTTTGATCACTGGAGTTGAGGCCAGGATGAGATAGTCGATTTGTGCTTAATAGCTAGAGGCACTAAACTCTCAGTAGCTAGTAGAGTGGAGTCGTAGTGAGGCTAGGGTTTTGCATTGGGCAATGGTATGAGCAGCCTATGTTCCACTATTGGATTTTAACCAATTACAAGATATGTACTTTAAGTTGCAACAACATTAATAAGGTGTTCTTCCTGTTTGGCATTGATTTCCATGCTTACTCATGGTGGTTGTATTGGTTGTCTGGTATTTTCACTATATTTGTATGTGTGCTTTCATACACGCAATATGTTATGAACTGATTCATATTTGTTTCATGTATGTTTTGGTTTCAAATATGCATTTACTTATTTCTTGCTATGCCAGCGATCTATTGTGAACTATTTTTCAATTAAATTTTGGCATGTTCTTGTTTATGTATGTCTAATTGGGTTTTGGCTCATTGATCCCTCTCATGGCATACCTCTTCTTATTGCTGCTGAGACTTGTTTGTACCTCTTTCTGTAGTTTGTCAATCTTGGGTTGATTTTGTTTCATTGTCTCAGCATTTCATTCTTGTCCCCACTCTGAGACCTCCTCATTTGATAACCAAGAGCGGAAACATTAATAGTGGTAGTCGGGCCCGCATACCAGATGGGGCTCCTATCCCAAATTGTGTGAGCTCTAATCGAGACTTCACACTGGGGAGACCCCCTAATTATTGGCAGTGCATTTCAGCCTATCAACAAATTGGTGCTAAAAGGAGGGCCATATGACAAGTTAAGCCCTTGGATCCTACAGTTTAGTCTCATATTTGTAAATGGCTCTATCATGAATCTCGCTCCTAGGGTGCTTCTCTAACTTATCCATTTGTCAATGTTCAATCCTTTATGAGCCTCTCTATCACTTGTCTCAGTTAAAGTTTGATGGTGAGGATGGAACGTCCTTGGCCAAGCATATTTCGTATTTCCTTATGTTTTGCATATCTTACAAGGGTGACAATGAAGAGTTTGTGTGTGTGGTTTTCTTCCTTACCCTTGAAGGTCACATCAAGCAATGGTGCCACATGTTTCCATCAACTTACATCCATTCGTTCAAGAAACTCATTAGTATGCTCTGACGAGCTTTTTACAGGTACTATTTTCAGGATGTGTTAATAAGGATAAATAAGCTTAAAGTGAAACCTAAAGAACCTCTAGATGATTTTTATATTAGATTTGTCCATCTTTGTTTCGAATTTCCTAAAAGAGATGTCGACTGGGTGTATTTGAGTGAAAAAGTTCAACGGTTGGTTATCATTTTTTTGCAACATCTTTAGTTCGAAACAAATCTTGATTCTTATGCGTATCGTGATAATTTGCAAATTACAAAGTGTCCATATTTTACCCCTTGTTGTCTGGGTAAATCCTCTCTGCGGGCAGAGATGATCCCTCTAGCCCAATGAGTGGGACTAGCAACAAACGAGACAATCTATAAGAAACTTTCCTAAATTACAATTAAAATGAGAAAAGAGGAAGGAGACCTGCCTCGTCTCAATGCTATGATGCACTCCTTTGTTGAAGATCTTGATCGCTTGTTCCTCAGGCTCATTCCTTACTTCTCATAGCATTTGAATACCTGCACAAGAGGCCAAAGACATAAAAAATCATAAAAGTGCAACAAGCATAGTCGAATGTAATTCACTTAACATATCAAGGAGCATTAAGATAAATGATGCATTGACACAAGCATTTATGGAAAGTGAACCAGTAGTTGTATATATATTAATGAATAAAAGAGGAAGCATACAACCTAGTCCTTAATGTTAGTAAGCCCTCTTTGAGTAAATTTCCAAGTCCAAGCTCAAGCTCTCCAAGCACTCCTTCTCCAAGCCAAAGTGAATAGCATGTAGGCACTATCTCAGCATAAGGGTGCAAATAATCAGAGACCAACCATTTGGGAATGGAAGAGGATGAATATGTAGGTAGGGAGAGGGAGTTAGGATCTCTCTAAAGATGGGGGAAGGTCCTCATCTCAAGGAGGAATCTCATAGGGATAAGATCAAAGGGAAATATTGGGAGAATTCGACCACATCCACAACAGACAACATCCAACTCATCTTTCTAGAAGCCTCTAGATCATGAACCTTCTTGTCCTCTTTGCTAAAACTTGCCTTTTAGGGATCAGCGCGAGTATCCAGGTAAAAATTTCACTTGTAGCGTGAGGTTAGTATGGTGCAACCTACAATCAGCACGGGTAGGAAGTGTTGTATTTGCGTTGACCCAAAAATTAGGTTTTTAAGCTCATTTCTTTAGGGAAGAATCAAGGCATGTTTTCATTATTTCTTCAAGGAGGATCTGGATTGCATGTCAGGATGGGTACACTGCATAATTTCCAAGTTTCAGGTACTCTAGGGTATGAAACAGGGAAGTGCTAAAGCATGAAGGTAGAACAGGGAGTGATGGCTGAGATTCTTTACGAGATTTATCAGCGAAGAGAACAAACACCATCAGGGAACTTGCAAATGAAGGATGCATATACATACACATATCTGATATCTCTTTCATATATATCAAAACATGAATCCACGGTATGGATGCAACCATCCAGATAGAAAGGGCCATGTGAAAAGATCCATGATATGGGCGCAGCCATCCAAATGAAAAGATCCTATGGAAGTCTAAGATCTAAGGTATGGACACAACCACCCAATGTAGAAGGCTCATCATCACCATAGATATAAGGTCCCACAGTATAGTCACAGCCATCCGTATAGAGGAAAAATGTATACAGTCATGAACAATACATAACTCCACACAGCCTAAGATATATCAAACAAAACTCGGGATCTTGTGCTCCATCCCAACCCGATCAAAGTACAAATTCTAACATGTGAATGAATGTGTCAAAGTCAAATATGCTAAAAAACCACCTCATTACCATCCAATGATGTGGACTATTAACAGGAACAAGAGAAACCACCAATAATGACAATGGCTCTCAAGGTATGACAGTACAATCTGTGAGTGTGAAAATGAAGTTGAAGTCAAACACTCGGGGAATCATTCGATCGAAGGTCAATTATGAAAACTGGTCGTCGAATGCGAAGAACTTGTCATTAAGGCATGCAAGCTCTAAGGTACTGAAAGGGAGCCTCTCAGTCATCTTCCTAGATAATGATTTGAAGTCGACAGGAAGTGACCCGTCAAAGGAGGGCCATAATGATTATCATGTATCGGTAGTAAACTGCAGATAGGACTTCTCTTGAACATATCGGCAACACAACTCTGGAGTGTGGCAGCATTTGACTCAACATAGGACCAAGGGTCATGATGACGAAGTGGAATAGTCAGATGAGAGGCAAAATGGATCACCCAAACCCAGAAGGAAAAGTGACTGAGTGAGGATATCCCAAACCCGACACGAGAAACATATGAGTGTCATGTTCAAGAGCGACATGCTTCCTATACAAGGGATGTTTCACTATCATTTTTCCCCACTATTTCTAGTGAGCATCCCAATTATTTTTATTCACGAGCTTGAAGGGGATAGCATATGCTTGTCATATAGGTTCATTCTTTGAATGAATCCATCGTAGTAAGTTTTACGAGTCCTAGGAAGGAGAAACTCAGTCTCGTCATGGTGACAATTCTTTCGTAATTTAATTTTTACAAGTTTGATAGAAGAATAACTCGGTGTCTTTTTCATATTTAGGGAGTTTGAAAAAGAGACGAAAAAGAAAACTAAATTATTTCCCTTTTCATAATTTGTCTCTTGAACCCGAAAATGTAGAAAACAATATTCGAGAGAAACTCTTGACCATGTTGACCAAGGTGTACCTTTTTCGTAAATAGTCAATCCCAACCCGAAAAAGGGGTAAACGTATACTGAGACGATGTCAATTCATTTAATTTAACGAGTTCAAAAATAGAAGTACTCGATGATCTTTTCATCTTTCGAGAATCAGAAAAGAGCTAAAAGATGACTCCACAAGGGTTCCTTTTTCGTTTATTTTTAATGAGTCTAAAAAAGAGATTAAAAAAAACTCGTTGAATCAATAAAAAATAATCACCGTTATCACCAAAAGATCCTATAACTGCATAAAAACAATCACACATCACCGATATTGAGAAAAATAATTAAATATTGGTAAAAATATGTTTAAAACTTATAAATAGACAAAAAGTAAAAAAACATTTTTACATTTCACTGTGAGTAATTTGGAGAGAACATTTTACCCTATTTTTCTTGATTTTTCAGGCAAGCGATGTGGGAGATCTGGGGCACCATTTTATAAACCGTCAGCTACAGGTAATAACTCTTTCCTTTCTCTTTCTTTTAATTTCATTTTCATTCCATTTCATAGGATTTTTAGCTCCTAAAGGGGAGGATTTTCATTTTTATTATCAGGGGCGATCATCGCGATTCTGATCATCGAATCCGCATGGATCACCCCTTAGCCCAAAAGGCTCTCTCATTGCCAGCATGAAAATAATTCAGACAATCGCATTGGGCATAGAGCATAAAATAAAATGAGAAATCCTCTCTTTAAATCAGTGTTTTTCGAAATTTTGATCTGTGGAAAGGCTTCTAAATGTGGTTTATGGGTTGTTTGCAAGAAATTTAGACAGACATGGCCATCTAATGGAAAGAAAGAGGCCACGAGGTAGAAGATCACCAAGCTTCCCAAAGCGATGAATGTATCAATGCTTTCAGGGAGAGTGGATTACTGAAGTTTTTCCAAACCTTGGGACTTAGAGCTCAAAATGAGCTGTTACAATATCTTATTGGACTATGGGATGTTGATCGCGATATCTTCATTATTGGAGACCAAGAAATGGAACTAGAAGTATATGACATCTACTTCATCATTGGATTGTCCAGAAGAGGGGAGAGGGTCCAACTCTTTAGAGCTCGTACTAGAGGAGAGAGCACCAATACCTTGATCAGAAGGCATTGCCTGGGTCCAGAGACAACTGTGAGCAGGAAGGTGAAGGTAACAACCATCAACAATCTTCCCTTGAGGATGATTCTACACACCATGGCTCGTATAGTTGGGGTGCAGGTGTTGCATGAGGCAACAAAATCACAATCCCAATACACAGTGGATTGTCTTGCTCCAATAGTATTTAACTGGTGTGAAGGACTGCTAGTCAACATGAAGAGACAGCTGACGAAGGGTAAATTAGGACGCTTGAAGCAGTTTGGGTTTGGATAAACCTTGGTGACATTCTTTTTGGAACGTGTGCCCCTATTTTGATACCAATGGGTAGAGGTGGACGATCCAATCCCAGAAGATCTGAGGTTGCTCAAATTGAGTGAGATCATGCCTCGTGGGAGAGGAGGTCAACAGATGCATTTCCTTTCATCGTTCCTCAATTGGCTATGCCAACAACTGATCATTGTGGATGACTATGCTTATGCTGGCACAGATTTCAGAGGAGATCCAAATCTTCCTCTACCACTAGGTGCACAGTGGACCAATACAGGTAAAACTTGTTTTTTGGAATTTTTCAAGTTTTATTATTTTTTTTAAAAGTGTATTTGAGAGTTTACTTGTGATAATTTTGCAGATGTGGGACTGGAAAGACCTCCCAGAATGTCCCCAATAGCACGGCGATTGGCACGCCATATAGAGGAAGATGCTCCATATGAGGAAGGAACAGATCCTCTAGTGGAAATGGAGCAAAATCTGGAAGTGATTACTCGAGAGATTCCAGAATACGCAACTATAGATGACGTGTCATTGTGGTACTAGAGGCATACAATAGGAGTATCCATGAGATTGCATCAGTTTTTAGGCCGAGTGATCAGAGCAGTCTCATGCTATCATGAGCATCATGTGGGCGAATAGCCTATTCCTAGTCATGGTATCTGCACTATTGTAGGCTTTTAAGGCCATATGTATCAAAACAATATTTTTTGAGATTTTGATATAACAAACTTTGACAGACTCAATATATAATATATATATATATATATATAATATATATATATATATATATAATATATATATATATATATATATATATATGCATGTTTCTATTGTCTACTTATGTGTTCATATATCATGATGATGAGATCAATTTTTATATGTGAGGCAAATGTCTATCTAAAACATAAATGTCTAGTGCATCTATTAATATATTCAAATTTTGTGGAATGTGTTGATATGTGATATAATAAAAGTCTCTTTCTAGTAATAAAACATGTAGATACATGCGGAAAATTTGTGGATTTTTTACTGAATAATGACCATTTAATTGTAGTACAATGAGTTGTGAATCTAACTTAATAACTAAATTTCTGATTCCGGGAGCAACTGCTTCTGATAGCAATTCAATAATTGCATTGTACTCGGAAATATTATTAGTTGTTCTTCCCAAGAAAATACCTTGTAAATTGATCAACTTACCATTACGGGAAAAGAGTGCCCAAGCTACGAAAGATAAGTTCCATGTGCTACGACAAGCACCAACAGCAAAACCAACATAGTGGTTTTACGACATCTGCGAACCAAGTGAAACACAAGGTAAGCAGAGAAAAAATTTACATGCTAATGTAAATAAATTATTTACATAGATGATCACACTAAAAATTTCAAATGGAGCCCATTTTCAAACTTGGGTAATCAGTCAACAAAGAATGAAACCAATGTTTCATCATTTGCATGACGTGTAAGCATCGACTCAGCCAAATAGTGAAATGACACACATAAATGACCATGTCCCCATGCCCCCCAGGCGAGTGAGGGTTATGAGTCATAGGTTTAATACCCAGTTGCAATAATGGGTGAATGGTAAACTCTTGGTGAGGAGATATCACAAAAAAAGGCAAGAGAATCTTAAGCTCATGGTGAGAAAAAGATGCCCCCAATTGAAAGATTTGACAATTTCAGGTTGGACTAAAATGTCAATGAGCAAGGTAGCAGTAATATTTCCCATATTACCTTTGGACAAAACTTCATGCACCAAAACAAGCGTTTAAAGTGGATGTGTTGGGTTATGAGAAACAAAAATTTTGAGACATGAAGGAATCTCACTAAGACTTGGAAGAAACGAGGAATGATGATGAGCATCATTCCAAGGAGTTTCATCAAGAGACATAACCTAAAAAATACTCTCGTCGGTGGGGAATATCTCGTTCAAAGGATCCAGAGAATCCCAAGAAAAAATCCAAGGAGATTGTGAATACGTGTCCAAGTGCATAGTAACAATAGTATGACTTTCAGAAGCAGTCACTAAAGCCAAGAAAACTTCTTGATAAGGGTGTACAAAATGGCATCACTGAAAGAATCAACCTGATCTAGAGTAGGGAAGATCCATGGATCATTTGAGGTTGAGATCATGGTGATCGAGGCAACATGCAGAGGTGGGAGAGAAAAAGTTCCCATTAAAGCAGAATCTTTGAAAAGACCTGCCACCAATCACTCATATGGAATGTCGGTATTTCCCACATATGGGACGTTTCCATTTGAAGAACCGAAAGAGAAAAAGGATAATTGATCGATGGTGATAATTTTTCCTTCATGAGGAAAACAGAGCACACGAAACAAACAGGAAACCACACAAAACATGGTGTGAGTCCAACTTCGTCAAAGTATAAGGTTGTGATTCATATTTGCATCTACAACTTCTACTTCTAACTCGATAGTTTACCCTTTCAAGGTGATGGGAAAACTTATGAGAATACCATAAGAACGGGAGTCTCTGCCATCAAAGGCTTCTAAGGTTTTTGGGGACTGGTTCAGAGGTGGACAGTCGATGTCTTACCAACATGAAACAGACATGATGTAGGTGGGAGCACCCTCATCAATCACAGTCTAATTAATCATTTTTCCCTTTATAATGACTCGAATCAAAAATGAAATTTGATGGGGAAGACAAGGAACACAGTTTTCTAGATCAAAAGTGATCAAATTCAAATCTATAGGATCGATTGCTCCTATAGCAGACAATAATGATTTTCATTGCGTTGGACAATTTTGGAGTACTTCCAACACATATATCGCCAAAGGCGCCTGAGCCAGATATTCGACAATACTGTAATGTTGAGCAGCTCTAGCATTCGGATTATAAGATGACTTCCAAAGCACACCTTTAGTAGGTAATCGAATGAAATATTCATTATTAGATCTCTCGATATGAAGAGGATTAGAACTAGGTGGAGTGGAAGTAGAAGGTGCATCAGTGGCTTCGTTTTACACCATTTGCTCTTAAGGAGTTTAATAATCTTTCGACCAGGTGGAAACAGAAATAGGCACTGTACCACTCATGTAAACCCGAGAACCTAAAGAGGCAGAGTATTGTGGCTGGTCTACCAATTGAGTATGTTATGATGTAAATGGCTCTTTTATTACAATCGGATTCCCTTTCAATAAATGACTAACTTCTAGACAATGGGGACAAACCTTGGTGTAGTGATCTTCCTCACAAATGAGGCAAGGGTACTTAGGCTTACGCTTGGAGGCATCATCAGCAGATGACTTAGGGGGATCTTGTTTCGGGGTATCAGATTTTTCTTTACCTTTACCATTTTTCTTACCTTTTGAGGCTTTGTCTACCACGGTAGACTAAACTACATTAACCTCAGAGGGTTTACCAAGATTCGATGGAGTTTTCGAAGGAGGATTGGAACCAGTATTCGAAACTGTTTTTTTCTTTGAAGAAGCTTTATTAAAAGTTTGAGATACTGATCCGATAATACCATTGACAGGTGGTTCATCTGAAGACTTCAAAGATGTTAGATCCGAAGATGGACTTGGAGTATCAGGCAAGATCTCATGTAGTGTGCCAGATTGGGAATAAACCAAATCCAAATACTGGGCATAGGAAATGGATTGATCCTCAATAACATAGCCTCCCATTGCTATGTCTATAGCGATTTTGTCTACAAATGATTGGTTGAACCATTCAGTTAATGACTCATCAGGGATTTCAAAATTGATGAGGCGACGTCGATGTCTCCATTGATGGATGTGATCGGAGATGTGGGCCGCAGTATCCTATTTCAAAGATGTGAGCAAGTGGATACCAGTTTCATAACGAACTGATAACTGGAAGTGAGTGAGGAAGGCCATGGCCAAAGAATTCAACTCTACATAGGTACCTCAAGGTAACTCGATGTAACATTTTGTGGTAGCACCTGTCAAGGTTTGTTGAAAGAGGCACAAATGAACAAAATCATCAACTAGGAATTGGAAGGACACAATAAGTGATATGTCATCACATGGGCCTGAGGGTCTTCATTAGCTTTTTCTTCGAATTTTGGCCAATCTCTAGGGATCTTAGTGGGAACTAGAGGCCAATAAGGTGAATGAAGTATCAAATAATTAGTAAGCGTCGAAACATCTAGCAGTTCCAGCATCACTAGAAACAGTAATTGTGGGTTGAAAGACATGTAAGGCCTTTGGTAAGGCCCAGTTTGCAGATTCCAACATTGTTGGTAAGAGTTTTTCCACTGAAGTGGAAGATTTTGACCATAAGAGACTTGATTTTGCCCCCACTGAGGGATGCCCTGACCATAAGTTGGATTCAACCTAGGGTAGGGTTGATATGGACTTGTCATAGGCCGCTAATAACCATAAGGTGGATAAAATTTGTGTGCGGCATATAGATTGTAAGGTTGTTATTGCAACTGTTGACCCTGGTAATCAATTGTTGGCCATGTTGCTACAAGGGTTGGCCTTGCTGCTTGAGGGGTTGGCCTTGTGGATGCAAGGTTTGACTTCGTTGATATAAAGGTTAGGTTTGCTACTACAAGGTTTGACCTTGTTGTTGCAATGGTTGACCTTGCAGATACAAGGGTTGATTTGGTTGTTGGACAAACTGTGTTTTCTCTTGCAAAGGTTGTTGAAATTGCTACAAAGGCTTCCCCTGTTGTTGCAAAGGTTTCCCTTGCTGTTGTAAAGGTTGTTGTTGAATAGTTCCTTGAGGAATTCCTTTTTGGTACTGATAAGTTCCAATTGGGATTCAACCATATGCATCGGGAATGGGATTTTGACCAGGTTGCACATAGGGACCTACTTGTAGAATATAAGGTGGATTTTGAAGTTCTTGTGAACCATATGGAACATAAGACCGTTGGAGAGGTATCTGAGCCAAATAAGGTTGTTGATACTGAACATTACTTGCTCTAGCTAGAATAGATGATTCAATGGGCTTAGGAATACTACTAATAGGTTTACTCACTCCAACCATGTGAGGTTGTGATCCACTCACATGGGTTCCACTTGAAACAAGAGGGATATTTGGATTTTTCACCCATGTTGGGAATGAGATGGTGGCACATTTTTTCCACTTGACAGGGGAATTGAGGAACTTACAGAGATATAAACCGAAACTGACGATTGTACTGGAATGGAAGGTTGAAACAAAGGTAACGTTTGTGTCGGAATCATCAGTTGAATCAGAATTGAAGTAACGAAGTTTGCATAGGCATATGAGTGTTCATATTAGGAATAAATGGACCTAAAATATGCATAGCATTTGATGACCAAATTGGATTTTGTTATAACAAAGAAGCACTGGGAATTCCTTAAACTAGTTTAGCCCAGGTTGTATAACCATGTGGAAGCATAAGCCCACTGTTTTCAAGAGGTGGTTGAAATGGAACTCTTCCTACATAAGGAAATTCTTCAGGGGGAAAGTCATATTAAAAATCATTATCAACACTAGGAGTGTGAGTAGCTGAGATTTCCGGAGGACCTCAAGGAGAGGTTGGAATCTCACCTTCTAAAGCCATAGGTGGAAATAGTTGGTGAGGAGGAATCTGAGATGGATGATGAGATAACTTCAAAGGAACATCGGTTTGATCGTATGGACTATAAGGATGTTGAGGATATATCACAAACAGATCAAAAAGCGGATTGGGAGGGTATAAAACAAACCTCCGTGGACTCTCAGGGGTTTCTTGATTAGATTCCTGAGACGACGATGAGTCTCGAGGTGGAGGACAAGAAGCAAGGGGTTGGATACTTGGGACAATTCCAAGTTCAAATCCTTGAGCTTCAAGTGACTGTGAAATTTTAGGATGAACTCCTTGGGATGACCCTTTAGGATCATATGATGAAGGGGAGCTATGAGGTGAACGCAATAGTTTAGCCACGAGGGCTTTTTAAAAATTAACATTTACAAGGAATTACTCAATGTGAGGCCAAGAAGTGACTGCATGGGTTTGAAAAACTATCATTAGCAATTAATTTTAAGACTCAAAATGAAAAATAAATCAAAAAGGGTAATACTAGGCATGAGGGTTTACCAAGTATCTGTGAATCGTTATATACACCTTAACCGAAACCAAGAACTTAACGTACGATGGCCAATCTCCCCGAGTGTTGTGTTCGATGTATCGCGTTTATAAGGTGAATGACTCGGTTACCTATGGCTAAAGGATAGAAACCTAGTGGGGTCTCCTAAGATATACTCGAAGATACAGGGAGCACAAGTCTGTGTTAGTGTTGGCTAATACATAACCGTTCGGTGAGAGCATTCTAATATACTTGCCATACTGTAGTGCCTCCTATATACCCGAAAGTATTGAAGAACCTTTGATATACTTCCATACTGGAACGGGATTTCATCCCTGGGATACAATGTAGGCAGTTAATGACAGCTGCTATGTTTAAAGACGTTGGAACACGTCTCTAGCCTAGACCTCTAGATATTTGTGTTAGGTTACAAATGCTCCTTAAGTTAATTGAGGTAAATTTTAAGTTTATCTTGAATTAGGTTTCAATTTTATGGCTCAACGATGTCACCTAAATTCCTATAATGCAACTAAATGAGAAAAATGAAATATTTTCATTCAATTAAGGCTAAACTAATGAGGGGAGAGAGACAACCAAACAATGAATCAATCAAGGAAAATGCATCAAAACGTAACTCCCTAACTTTTCCAATGCAAAATGTAAAAATCAAAACTACTCTTTCACTTTCACTAACAAATGCAATGCCAAAATGCCATCTTATGAGAAACAAAAATCGCTTTTCTTTCACTAAGATGCACTAATCTTTTTTTTCTTTTTCTTTCACTTTGATTCAAAATGCAAACTAATGCACATGCGAAGGAAAAATGGAATCCAAAACAACTAAAATGAAAATTTCATTCACTTTTGGTTTCAAATAAAAATCATTTCAAAAATACTTAAATGAAGAGATCCTTTCACTTTTCTTTTCGAAACAATGAAACCAAAACAAGCGTGCAATTTCAGTTTCACCAAAGCAAACAATTGTAATATATGTTGACAATGGAGAAAAAATAAATTTTCAAAGTACCAAAATGACTCAATACTAATGAAAACAACTTTGCAAATATGAACCGAAAGCAACTTGAAAATGGTGTCTTGACCATAGTAAAACTCTTAAATGAATGCAATCAAACTCGCAAAGACAAGCCAAGTGATGAGTGACGGTGACCTAGACCTAGAAACCCTAGAAGGAAATCAATATTCAATCACACATCAACAGAAGCCAAGAGACAATTGCAACCACTAAAGAAAAACAATCAAGATAAACACACTGTAATCACATTGTAACCACACTGGAAAATCACTCACAGAGGTTGAAAGCCACTGAAAATAAGAAGAAACCCTAATTTTTCTAGCCTCTAGGATCAATGCACCTGTTAAAGGCAAAGCAACGATGAAAGGCAGAGCAACACGATTGTGAATTCAAAAGCAGCATTGGCAGCGCTTCTGTAAGACCAGAAAATGCATTGGACTAGCAAAATAAGGAAAAGATAAACAAATAAAAAAATCAAACCAAACTCAACACTCTTAAGCAAAAGCCTATGACTGTATGAACCTACAGTGATGTACACAAGCCACGAAATTGACGTTTGGTCAAACTCATCAGAGAATGAGATTAAAGGAATGAATGGAAAGGTTATAACTTCTCAAGCAGAGTCACCATTTTGTTGTCTAGGTAAACCCTCTCTGCAAACAAAGATGATCCCTCTAGCCGAATGAGTGGGACTAGCAATAAATGAGACAATCTACAAGACACTTTCCTGAATTACAATCGAAATGAGAGAAGAGGAAGGATACCTAGCTTGTCCCAGTGATATGATGCACTCCTTTGTTGAATAACATGATCACTTGTTCCTCGGGCTCAGTCCTTACTTCTCACCACATTTGAATACCTACACAAGAGGCCAAAGACATAACAAAGCATAAAAGTGCAACAAGCATAATCGAACGTAATTCACTTAACATATCAAGGAGAACTAAGATAAATGATGCATTGACACAAGCATTTATGGAAAGTGAACCAGCAGTTGTATATATATTAATGAATAAACGAGAAAGCATACAACCTAGGCCTTGATGTTAGCAAGCCCTCCTTAAGTGAATGTCCAAGTCCAAGTTCAAACTCTCCAAGCACTCCTTCTCCAAGCCAGAGTGATTAGCATGTAGGCACTATCTCAGCATAAGGGTGCAAATAATCAGAGACCAACCATTTGGGAATGGAAGAGGATGAATATATAGGCAAGGAGAGGGAGTTAGGATCTTGATCCAGATTTAAACAGGAACACAAAAAATTACATAGATAACCATAAATACAGAGATGCAATAGAAATAATACTTCATTTTAGTAATGTAAAATACTGAAATATGCTTACAAATAGAAATGGAAATAAACCAGCTAGGGCGATGGTAGCTTATTTCTAAGAAGAGATGTGGTGGCTACATGCCTCTTAACTATCTTACAATGAGGCTCGAAGGCCTATTTATTGTTGAGAAACAATGGAAAACCCTAAACATCCAAAAACCTAACCCTAGGAGATGAAGCGCCAAACTATAGGCCCTGTTTTCGGTAAATTGGTACATCAATTTCCCACGGTCATAACTTTGGCATACGATCTTTGTTTGATGCACATAATACCTCATTAGAAAGATATATCCGAGGACTACAACCTTAGGATGAACAATGTAGGTCCATGGACCCATGTTGCTCCCAAAAGACGTTGTTTAGGGCCTCAAAACGGCTACGGAAGTTCAGGACCCGAAAATTTGCTAAAAATAGTAAATTGTGCTACAAATAAGGAAACTAAAAAACTGAAAGAGATAGTTGTGGGGGTCCAAGTGGGATAGGTTAGTGGCCACCAACATCCACCTAGATCATTCCTCCCCCATTAGGAAGAAATAGTCCCCATTGCGTTGAGTTCCTCCATGAGATGAGGAAACTTCTGTTAAACTTGGTCCCTGGTGAGTTGTTCTTCAACCTCTGATGTGTCCAGTAATGGTGGGAATCATGGACGAGAGCGTTCCACATTTAACACTCGGTGTAAGTGAAGGAATGGGGGAATGATGTGCTCCAAAGTATTGTTTCCCATAACCTTGGTAATGGTGTAAGGACCATATTGGAGTGGTCTAAGCTTCTGATGGGCTCTTGTAAGGTGTTCTTTCTGTAGATGCAACTAGACTTTGTCACCCACTTAAAACTTGTGTGGTACCTAATGCTCATCATGTCACTACTTGTACTTGGAATTTTCTAGAATGGAGCAACGATATATCAGCCCATTGGGTAGAGGTGCTTTTGGAGTTAGATCGAATGAATGCTTGACCTGACAGTGCAACGGTACCCCTGTGGGTGAGGAGAAGATGTCCCTATCTTCTTTCATGACCGTATCCACATGCTTCTACTGCATGGAGGAACCCTTCCCGGGGGACATGGATGTGGCTACGGTCTTCCCCTTACTTTGAGGGCGAACCAGACAAAAAATAAATTTCCTAGTCTGGGAGATGATCTTACTGCCTTTCTTAGCAAAGATCAAAGAAGTGGTAGTAGGTGGGGCTACCTCCGGTATCCTGTATTATGTATTACACAAAGAAATAATAACAGCGCGAGGCCTTGACTCATACACAACATGTCACTTCCACAAGTATGGTTGGCCTAATAACACATCACAAACATCAAGCGGTGCAACATTACACAATACCTCATATGTGAAGGGCTTGATGTTGTAGGGCAGGCAACACTGCTAGCAGACTTGGAGATCTCGTCCTTGGTGAAGCCACTTGATGTTGTATGGTTGCAGGTGTGGTATGGCTGGTAGTCCTAGCCGCTTCACGGCCTCTGCTGAAATGAGGTTCTTTTGGCTCCCATTGTCAACAATGAATTGCAGTGGTGAACCCTTCACCCACATCTGTGAGTGGAAAAGGCGCTCCCCTTCCTCTGGATCTTCAGGCTCATCCTTTTGGACCTTAGTAGTGGCAACAGTGGCACTGGGCTATGCATCAATGATTTTCTTCCCTTTGTCATTCCCCTTGTTGGTTTCTGACTTAGGGTTGGAACATGCATCTAATTTTGAACTCAGCCACCAACTACTGCTTGGTCCGACACTCACTTGTGTTATGAGTGGGGTTCTTATGGAACTCACACCACTTTCCTGTGTCCTTCTTTGACTTCATGGTGTTGTTCTTTTCTTGTGGCTTTGACGGGTTGTTTTGGGTCACCCCATCTTGGCTTTGTCCTTTGTTCAGCGATTTGGGGGCACCTTTCCCTTGCTTCGGATTTGCAAATCTAAAGTCTCGCTTCTTCTGTTTAAACTTCTGCTTGATCTTGACAGCGTATCAGTACATCATGCCGAGCGAGGAGATGTCCAGGAAATCCATCTCATCCTGGATGTACCTGTGTAGGCAGCCGCAGTATTTGAGTACCAAATGCAACTCACAATACTTGATGCCCAACTTTGTGCGAAGGGTATGCAAAATATTGGTAAACTCTAGCATGTCTTGGTTCCTTCCCTGCCGTAGCGTGGTCCAGTTTATGTATTTATCCTCATAGCTTCTGACAGGGTAGTACTGCTCCTTGATGGCATTCCAAAATGAATTCCAAGTGTGTGCGGCTGAAAACAGTGAGGTTGTACTTTCATCCTTCTGCTCACAGTAGGTTTCTCACCAGTCCTTGACGTGGGGGCAGCTTTGAGAAGATCAAAATTTATCTTTTCTCGACCGGAAAAATCATGAACAAAAAAATACCCTTCTAGTATATTTAACCATTTATCTACAGTGTCTGCATCTATCTGACCCTCAAATATGGGAATGACAAAGTTAACTTGTATCTTAAAGGTTGTGGCACTTCCAGAGTAGCTGCTAGAAGTAGATGTGTCGCCCTTGGGTAGCCGCTGAAGGATCTGGACAAAGTTGTCCATCAGCGCGTTCCTTTGTCGCTTGAGGGCCTCTTCAAGCAATATTTTGATAGGATCTCCTGCCCCCTTGTCTTTCTTTTCATCTTCCATGGGAGGTCGTTGGGATTTGTGAGGCTAGTCTTGCAAAGGTTTGATCAGTTCAAGCCCTAACTCCTTATATTCCGACCTCATTGGGGACATGCAAAGAAAAACAGAGACAAAGCATACCGCTCTGATACCACTGATCCGGGTTTAAACAGGAATGCAAAAAATTATAGAGATAACCATAAATATAGAGATGCAATAGAAATAATATTTCATTTCATTAATGTAAAATACTGAAATATGCTTACAAACAAAAATGGAAATAAACCAACTAGGGTGATGGTAGCTTATCTCTAAGAAGAGATGTGGCGGCTACATTTCTCTGAACTATCTTACAATGAGGCTCGAAGGCCTATTTATTGTTGAGAAACAGAAAACCCTAAACATCCAAAAACCTAACCCTAGGAGATGAAGCGCCAAACTATAGGCTCCATTTTGGGTAAATTGGTACATCAACTTCCTGGGGTCATAACTTTGACATACGATATCCGTTTGACACGCAAAATACCTTGTTAGAAATATATATCTGAGGAATACAACTTTAGAATAGGAATAATGGGGCCATGGATCGATGTTGCTCCCATTTTTCCCAAAAAACGTCATTTAGGGCCTCAAAACGGCTCTAGAAGTTCAAGACCCGAAAAACTGCTAAAAATAGTAAATTGTGCTACAAATAAGGAAACTAAAAAACTGAAAGAGACAGTTGTGGGGGTCTAATTGGGATAGGTGGGTGGCCACCAACATCCACCTAGATCAGATCTCTCAAAATATATAGGAAGGTCCTCATCTCAAGGAGGAAGCTCATAGGGATAAGATGAAAGGGAAGTATTGGGAGAATTTGACCACATCCACAACAAACAACCTCCATCTCATCATTTTGGAAGCCTCTAGATCACGAAGCTTCTTGCCCTCTTTAGGAAAACTTGCCTTTTAGGGATCAATGCAAGTATGCAGGTAAAAATTGCGCTGGCAACACGAGGCTAGTATGGTGCAACCCGCCATCAGCACGGGTAAGTAGTGCTGCAATCACATTGACCTGGAAATTAGGATTGAGCTAATTTCTTCAAGGAAGTTTCAAGTCATGTTTTCTTTAGTTCTTTAAGGAGGATCTGGACTACATATCAGGATGGGTACACAACATAATTGCCAAGTTTCAGGCACTCCGGGGTATGACACAGGGAAGTGCAGGAGGTGTGACAAAATACTGTGTAACACCCCTAATATTGTTTTTGCTATCTCTCTGAATCGGGAACAACCTCAAGCCTCCAAGGAGGAAATCACTACTTGTGGGATTTCTCATCCTCCTCCTTCTTTGTTACATAACAAATTTCTGGTCACAAATAGTTCAGATGATGAAAAGTGCTTTCAGGGAGATGAACCAAATTGTCTTGCTTCTGAAGCTCTCGTACATCTTTTTGAATTTCAATCTAAAAATTACATTGATGCAAGATATTTCCCTATTGATGAGACCCATCTTGATCCCGTTAAACACATGTGTAGGTCTATTCTTGGATTTCATTCACCGGATGGCCATGACTCATGTCTTGTCTCAGATAAAGTTGATTGTACTACAAAACCCGTGGACCATGACATGCATGTAAATTCATCGCTCCCTCTGGCTGACACTTATGTGCGGGATGAGAGTCTTGGTACGAATGATACCCCTTCATCTAAACCATTTCATCCATTATACCCTGATTTATTTCATGAGTCTACCACACCAGTGATTTCTAAAAATCATTCAGGACTATATCATGTTCCTGAACTATATCATTCAGAACTATATCCCTATTGGATCTCTTGTTCCTGATCTCTTCCATCCATAGTCTTTAACATGTGAATAAGAAAGCCTTACATTTCGGCCAAGCCAAGTTGGTTCTTTCCTTGCTTCCTCTTCACTTCCAATCCAAGAAGAGCCTTATGTCCCAAATACCCAACCTCATCAAACTAGTGTCTTCAACGTTTGTCATTATAACGAAAACATATTCGCTCACACCTCCGGTGATTATGATTTGTATCCATTTGTTGATCCTACAAAGCCACCAGAATTGTATGACTCACCTTTCGAAGGTTTGGGGACTCATCAAGAAGTTGAGGCACTTTAGCTTCTATTGATGGTTATGTCAGGTTCTCACGTTCCTGATGAGACCCCTGAGCCAAGCTAAATTAGGGTTTCCGTACACCATGCTCCTCTTGGCACCATCTTGATGAATGCGAGCACATCTTGGAAATTCTTTGATTAAGGTGAGGTTTATATGAACACATCTTTCCCTCACCTAACAGTTGTTATGCATGAACCTCTATACCCTAATTTGTTTGTTCAAGAGGCTAAATCGACCATTGTCTCAAATATTTTTGGTCGTCGCCCAACGGATACAGATTTTAAGCAAGGACAAGTAGGTGATGTCCTACAATCCCCTGTATGTGAAGGTACCAATCACCTAAACTCTCCTTTGCCTAAGACTCTTCTAATTGATTTAATTCATTCTTGGGAATCTAAAGAATATGATCTATTGAACTGCCAATCTATCAATATTCATACATCTAATCCAATCAACAATATGTTCATTGATAATTGTCCTAGCACAGATAATGATGACCATATGCATTCATTTGTTAATCTTACGAAACTACCGATTTTTTATGGCTTGTCATTTTAAGGTTTAGAGATTTTTCAGGACGGTGAGGCACTTCAGCTTTTGCTAATGGTTATGTCAGTTCCTCACGTCCTCGACAAATTCCATGGACAACTTCAAAATAGGGTTTTCGCGCTTGAATCCCTTGATATCTCAGGTATACCTGCCGAAAACTCCTCTCTCCAAAGTAATCAAGTTGATCATCCTCAATATAATGTTAGGGTTCTTGATTGGCTTGAAGGATCTTATCTGGTGGATTTCTCTACTAGCAGAAAACATCTTGCCTCAATTACATTGGATTTGATGTTAAGCATGAAGGGATGGTTGTCATGGCTGGGTGATTATAAATTTCAAGTGTGTGATTCTGGTTACCGGGATTGGATTGCATTTTGGCTTAAATGGTCTTTTAAAGCACACTTTCCTGTAAGAAGACATGATCATCTTATTGTTTTTCATGTTTCAGAGGTGAGAATTTTGGTTTTTGCACAATTCTTTTTACAAATTATAATCGCTTACATCTTTGTTTTTGCAGGTCGGGAACTGTTGTGGTGGCTACATTGGAAGTTTGATTTCACATTACCTGAGCTTCTCTCTGGTTAAATTAGTGTTTATGGTTTAGACTAGTTAGGTTTTAGATTTTGATTATTAATTTTCTGATTAAGGTTTTCTCATTAGCATTTTCTTTAAGGTTTAAATTTGTTATTTTTTTCCCTTGCTATAGGTAGTTTAGTTTCCTGCATCTCGATTTTCCATTAGCTTGCATTCATATTCTTGCATTGATCGTTGTTGCATAACATACATAAAATATTTGCATGGTTCTTTTATCTACAATTAGTTGATCGCTTCCGCACATATCATTTCATTGCATCATAACCAGTAACTGTTGCAGTACATCATGCATTTTTCTTCTTGCATGGCATACAATGGTCATTGACCCAGCCTTGCACTTTCCTCTATGTTGCATGCCACCACATGGACCTTAACGAACCTGGATCTTTCAAACCTTTGGTGTTGTGCCTAACTTTCTCACACCTTTTTCTGTGTGCTCAAACCTTAAATTAATTTCTTTGACCTCTTCGCACATGTTGAAACCCTAAAAGAGATTCCCTGGTCACCTAGCCCTAGCATTAAAACCCTAGCCCTAATGATTATGTGTAGTTGTGATAGTTACTCCAGTAGGTAGCTTCTCTTAGAACCAGTCATCAAAGTTACATCTTGGATATCTCTACTACGATTCTAACTTATTAACAATGAAAATAAGAACAAATTTCTTGTGGGGAACCCTAATCAGTTTGAGTGACCTATACCCATAACTTGAACCTTGTGTTCAGCGTGGTCTTGAATGTTTCAATGAATTGTTTTCATTGTTCTCTTGTTAATTGGAGATGAGATGTGGAAGCTTGGCATGAGGAAAAACCTAAATCAGAATATCTTTTAGTTTTTGTCGAACAAGAAAAACCCTCTCATGCTCGTAAAATGAGTTGGGATCCCTCATCTGCCATGTTACATTGAACACCCATTAATAAGTAAAAATGCACACATGAGAGAAAATGAAATTAAATAAAGGCTAAAGGATCAAGAAAGGCTTCCTACGCAGAGAGGTATTGTCACGACTCCACCGAGGTACTAACCAGGCTCGATGGTAGCGAAGCAACATTTGTGATTTCGTTAAGTGACTTCGTCGAGGTACTATCCAGGGCTGCTGGCAGTGGAGAAACACCAGAAACTTATTTTAAAATTTTTGAATACAATTCTACCTCGTTCTTTTCATAATCATCAACTACTAGCATGCGTGAATTTCTAAATGGGTGTTTACTGACCAGTGGGACCTTGCTAAGACACGGGGGAAAGGCATATTTGTAAGTGTCAAGGTAATGCAGGAGCTACCCATAGGGATTGTTCAATCCTTCTTTGTATCATTATCCAGATTCGAGCTGTTATAGGGACATAACCAAAGATGTTGGATTCTACTAGTGGTTCGCCAATTGTTGTAGCTACTATAACAACACCCAAAATTTTGGGCATTCAAAATTTCAGTCCCCCCTACACTCGCCTCAAGCCTCGAAGGTTTTGATCATGCTCCATCTGTTTCCACAATGCCTCAATTATCCTCAAACCCTATTGCAACTTATGCACACATAATGCATATTTCTCACAACCTATGCATTTTAACATTTCGTTTAAAGTATTAGGGTTTCATCGCCACTCCCTTCAAATTTGGATCTTCTTTTTCGTTTGTAGGTCATAGGTTTCATAGGGGGTATTCCCAAAATATTGGCAAGTGTTTTATTATGTTAATCATGCCACATATTGGCCTTTCTAAGTGTGAGTGAATTAGGGTAATTTTGATTTGCTTAAACCTTGCCAAAACCCTAAGCTATCAAGACCTTTTTTTAAGGACTTTGTCATGATTGGCTCGATAATCCTCTCTGAATGTGCATTATCTGCCTTGCACCCCATCAACTTTTAAGCTTATTGTCAATTTCCATGGGCACATTTTCATCCCTTGGCATATTCAGGTACATAAGTGTTTAATGTTTTCAAGAGGAAATCTCTACCTAAAAGACTAGGTTGCTAAAGTTTTGTATTCCACTTGACATGATTATCCTTTCAAGAAAACCTTTGAATACTTGAGCTAGTGTGGTTTGCAAAGTCACCTAAAATCCTATATTGCAATTATTGCCAAACCTGCTTCAATTAAGGCTAATCAAACTATGTCTTCCAAGGCCTTTGTTCTTCTTCTTTTTTATGTTTAAGGGCAAGGATTGTTCTTTAATTTGCAAATAGTCATAACATTATATTGCAATGCCTTAAATTCATTTAAAAGTATGATTAATTGTATGAGAATTTCCTTATAAGTTCTTTTTTATGTTTAAGGGCAAGGATTGTTCTTTAATTTGCAAATAGTCATAACATTATATTCCAATGCCTTAAATTCATTTAAAAGTATGATTAATTGTATGAGAATTTCCTTATAAGTTCTTACTCTTTTGCAATTGGACATCGCAGGTACTTTTGATCACTATAGAATCATAAGATGATGGGAAACATCATGCAACCAGCATTATGAAGGATGGTGCCAACTCTCATTACAAGTGTATTGAAGCGCCATACACAATGCGTCAAGGTAGTTCTCTAATATGGGAAAGCAAGGGGTTCAATGTTACTGCAAAGCATCGTTAATAGTGTTGTAGACATTCAAATGATATTTTTTTTAATAAGGTTTTGAGAAGAGATCTGACCATACGTCGAAGCATTGAGGGAACTAAGCATCGATTACAAAATTGTTGCAATCGAAACCCACGCTTTAGCAACATCTGATCGCTACATGTTGATGCGTATGACATAACATCAAGCGTTGGATTCTGGTAATCGGAGGTCATGCATGACTAATGGTAGCACTCTGAGATGGACGTGTGAGAAAAGGCACACTTGCAAGTTGTATTATTCTTATTCTACCATTTGTAATTCCTTTGGTGAGTTTTGAGGTCACGAATTCATGCCTCGGGGCCTCAACTGTTGAGATTTTATGTTTCATATATTAGGCAAAAATCTCTAATGTATGACAACAATAGGAATTGTGTTGCTAGATTAGCTCCATGTTGTTGGGAGAGAGTTAATGCATCCTATATTTGTTGTGAGAGGATTTATGAGGTAGTTAGATTCTCTTAGCTATAAAACAGGTATCCATACGGATTGTTTGTGAGAGAGTTTGTGAGGAAATTGATTATTTTTTGTAATCTCCTGTTTAATAATAAAGAATTTTCGATGCCTATGTTTGGTGGACATAGCCCAGATTGGTTGGGTGAACCACGTTAATCTGTTGTCTCCTGTGTATGATTTTATTTACTGTATATTGTTTTTTTTTATTGTTGCACACCTTTGCCTCTAACAAATGGTATCAGATCATGTTGGAGGAGTGGCACAGCAGAGGTGTGTTAGGCTCACGTTGGTTGGAGGCGGGAGGAGCGTTGATGTTAGCGGCTGTCTATGAACTGCACTCCCAAAAATCAATCAGAGCACAGCAAACGCATCAGCAACACGTGGGAGGATTAAAGTGTATGAAACAGCGTTCAACCAACATTGTGAAAACCATATCGACGTAGGGCTAAGCGTTGAACATCCTCTGCGTGGACCTGCGCGTATACAATATAATATATTGTGGTATCAAAGCTGTGTAGACCTGCACGTATACAATATAATATATTGTGGTATCAGAGCTGCGTGGACCTATGCGTATACATATATAAACCCGCGACAACCATTAATGCGTGGTGCTGGTGCTGCTGGTGCGGTGCGTTGAATCGGTGCGTATAATTGTTGGCCGAGTTGAACTGTTGTGCGTATAGATGTATTATTGCCGGTATTTCAAGCTTGCGTGGAGGTTTCATAGGTAGCTTGGTCATAGTTCTGCAGGGATGTTTTGGCATTGGGGAAAAGAACTGGCAGATGGCGAAAACTCAAAGTGCCCGGTTTGAAATTGAGAAGTTTAATGGAAAAAATAATTTCAAGATCTGGAAGGTGAAGATGTACGATCTGCTTGTCCAACATGGTGTGGCAAAGGTGTTGTTGGGAAAATCCAAACATCCTTACAACATCACAGATAATGAGTGGGCCGAGATGGATGAAAGAGCAATAAGTGTTATTCGACTGTGTCTGGCTGATGATGTCCTGTTTAATATCGTGTCGGAGACAACATCTACTAGTTTATGGACGAAACTGGAGAAACTGTACATGACCAAATCCTTAACCAATAGGATTCTCCTGAAGCAACAGTTGTACAGTTTGCGAATGAAGGAAGGTACATCGATTGCTGATCATTTAAATGCTTTTAATACTCTTTTGGTGCAATTACAAAGTATAGAAGTAAAAATTCAATCCGAGGATAAAGATATTACTTTATTGTGCTCGTTGTCCGAGTCATGGGATCATTTTGTTACTTCTATAAGTCTTAGTTCATCAGAAACTATTGAGTTTGATGATGTAGTTGCATCTTTATTATCGGAAGAAACAAGGAGAAGGTTGCATTCAGAAACCTCTACATCAGAAGCTATGATGGTTAGAGGTCGTTCGAAGAAAGACGCTCCAGTATGCCGAGCGACTCACATTCAAAGTCGAAAGGGAAGAAGAGTAAGGTAAAATGTTGGTTTTGTGGCAAATCAGGGCATTTAAAGAAGGACTGCTGGAAGCGACAGCAGCAAACTTCTAAAGCAGATTCTTCGATAGAGAAGAAGGAGGCAAATACGACAGATACAGGTTCAGCATCTGGTTCAGGTATGAGTGATGAATTTTTATCAGCTAATGTGTCAAATCATGGTCAACATTGGTTGTTATATTTCAGTGCATCAAACCACATGTGTATTCATAAAAAATGGTTTAAGACATATAAATCAATTAATGATGGCGTTGTGTACATGGGTAATGATGTAACATGTAATATTGTGGGGATTGGGAGTATACAACTGCAAATGTTTGATGGGACAACAAAAATATTAACTAATGTGAGGCATGTACTAGATTTAAGGAAAAATTTGATTTCATTAGGAGCACTTGATTCAATTGGATATAAAACTGTAATTCAAGGTGGAGTAATGAAAATTTACAAAGGTATTTTACTAGTTATGAAAGCTAAGAAGGTAGGAAATCTATTTCAGTTAGAAGGAAGTACAGGGTCAGATTTTGTGTCTACAGTGTCTGAATATGACAATAGTTCCATTCACTCATGGCATCAAAGATTGGGGCATATGAGTGAAAGAGGGTTAAAAAATTTGGCTGATCGCAAGTTACTTCCAAATCTAAAGTCTGGAAAGTTAGATTTCTGTAAGCATTGTCTGTTTGGAAAACAAAGTAAACAAAAGTTTAAAACAGGCAAACATACTAGTAAAGGAATACTTGGTTATATCCATTCAGATGTCTGGGGTCTAGCCCCTACAACCTCATATGGTGGCTCGTCATATTTTGTATCGTTTATTGATGACTTTTCTAGGAAAGTGTGGGTCTACATGTTGAAAAGGAAGTCTGATGTTTTTTCAGTTTTCAAGCAGTTTAGAGCATTGGTAGAAAACAGCACTTGTAGAACAATAAAATGTTTAAGAACTGACAATGGTGGAGAGTTTACTTCCAAGGAGTTTGACAGCTATTGCAAGCATGCAGGGATTGAGAGACATAAGACCACGGTTTATACTCCTCAGCGAAATGGAGTTGTTGAACGCATGAATAGGACTCTTCTAGAGAGAGCAAGGAGTATGCTGAGTAACGCTGGGTTGCAAAAGGAGTTGTGGATGGAAGCGGTGGCAACAACTTGTTATGTGATAAATTGATCTCCATCAACAGCGATAGGCTGCAAGATTCCTCAAGAGGTATGGAAAGGTCACCCTTGTGACTATTCTAAACTCAGAGTGTTTGGTTGTGATGCATATGCTCTAGTTCCTAAACATCAGCGAACTAAATTAGATCCAAAATCTAAAAGGTATATATTTGTTGGGTATGGTGTTGGAACAAAGGGATATAGATTGTGGGATCCTACTACCTGCAAAATCATCATCAACAGAGATGTAAAGTTTAATGAATCCTCTCTTGTACAGTTAGATGTAGATA
>APFE031575426.1:53993-81230 GCA_000404065.3 Pinus taeda | reverse complement strand
TTGTTAGAGAAGCTACGTTGGTGTTTGGCTTCTCTTGGCTTGCAGAAAAGATAAAATAATAAACAAACAGGGTATCAGGCTAATTGTTGTCAAGGTGGAGATTGTTGAGATTTTCTGTTTCATATATTAGGCAAAAATCTCTAATGTATGACAACAATAGGAATTTTGTTGCTAGATTAGCTCCAGGTTGTTGGGAGAGAGTTAATGCATCCTATATTCGTTTTGAGAGGATTTATGAGGCAGTTAGATTCTCTTAGCTATAAAACAGGTATCCATACGGATTGTTTGTGAGAGATTTTGTGAGGAAATTGATTATTTTTTGTAATCTCTTGTTTGATAATAAAGAATTGTCAATGCCTATGTTTGGTGGATGTAGCCCAGATTGGTTGGGTGAACCACGTTAATCTGTTGTCTCATGTGTATGATTTTATTTGTTGTATATTGTTTTTTTTATTGTTGCACACCTTTGCCTCTAACATCAACAATATAACCTGGAGGTGCGACCTTCTTGTTATGCGATTGCGCGACGTCTCCAAGTCGCGTTTCTAAGATGCAACCCAAGTTTCCTTGAGAACTGCCAAGTATGACCAAAACAGAAAACATCATGTTGTAAGCAGAGTAATAGCGGGAGAAAACTCATCAAAATACGTTGACTCGTGTATAACGCTATGCATTTAAAGGGTGTTGATACACTATTCATTTAAAGAAATCGCAACACGTTGAAAGGTGTGGAATGATACTTTAACCACAGTTTTCACTTGACGCTTTCGAGAGAAGGTAGGTGGCCTTGAAGATCATTTCAGTGGGCCTAAAGATAGCAATTCTATCCCTAACAAGAATAGGTATCGTAGAAGGAGAATGGTTGGATCATAGAGCATGAGAAAGAAAGACGGTCGAAACAGGAAGCAGGAAGTCTCATAAGCTCACAAAAGTAGTAAAGTGAGCTTGCTAGGAAACTTGTTCTAGCAAAAATATGTAAATTGTATCTTTGTCTCTAAGGATATCAAAGTCGTCAGGTGAAGGACGGCCCGACAGGAAAAGAAAATCATTAATTTACTTATCTAATATAGCAATCTTTACATCTTTCCCTCATCTTCCTTTCCTTGTCATCAAGTGGATCTGGCCTTTCTTCATTTTGACTTCAGAGCCCAACCCAATTAACAACAACACCAAAACCTAGTATATAACCAACCGGCTCTTTCAGTTCTGTGTAAGCCCACCTTCTCTATTTCAGGTATAAACAACTATATTTTTTTTTCAATGTACAAAATCGGAACTGAACAATTCATAAGGCTTGAATTCTTTTGTCGGTACGTTTCAATTTTAGTCAAGTCCAATTCCTTGTGATCTTTTCCTATCTAATCATAGTTATAACATCTTATAGTTCTGGTTATGCCTCTACTATCCCCCCACACCCCCGCCTTTCTTTTGATTTTTTCCTCCCTCAAGATAAGAGTCGCACAAATTTTTTAACTCCGGATTGGCTTCTCTTCGCTTTGCCTTTGTGTTCACCTTAGCTTGAGAGATTCAAAGGTATATGCATAAAAGACAGAACTAATCCAAGCTTTCATAAAAGTCATCCAAGCCGTGAGTTACGTCCAATTCTGCTTCAATCAAAGGAAGAATGGCCTAGATCTGACGATGGAAACATACACAAAATCATCACTCACCTCTGAGTTTGTCGACTATCAACCTAACACGATACCTAACCTTTCATTTCAACCTTTCCCTTTAAGATGACCACCTCTAAACTTGATTGTGTAACCTCCATCACGTCGCACTTCCACCGGGGTCACACAACAACATCATTTATGCCTCGAGGGAGCATCCAGAAGATGCGACGAGCATCATGACATGGAAATGTGACATGTATTGTTATGATATGCTAAAAATCGAACCAGAACTAAGACCCCTATGCTCAGGGCACATGTGACAAAAATTGTTCATGATTACATATAGAAGTCGTTTTTCATCTGTAGGTTGTAAGGAATGGCTCACAAAAAAAAGAAATGTGACTGCCCAAGCTCAAATGAAAACTTTGTTATTAATGTTTGTATTTTGGGGTTTACTATGAAAATTTTGATGCTCAGGAGGAGCCTATAGAGACCTCATGCATGATTAACGTGTTGTCACAAAGGACTATACAGGGGTCCAAATTAATGGTTTTTCTTTTAATCAATTCATTATGTTTTAAGGTATTTCTTTGTCTGTAAATATGTGTGATCCCCGTCATTTTCTTGCAGGTGAAAGGTGGGGAGAAAGGATGGACATATGTGAATAAATTAGGATTTTGGATATATGGAAATCGGATCCACTCAAGCTCCTAAAATATGATGGCAATTCCGAGAACACAAAAACAAAAGATGGTTGGATGCCAAAGGCAAACAATGGCAAGAATTTCAACCATTCATGAAAGTCTTCATGGTTTCACAGTAGTGTTGGAAACAAGAACAAACCCTAGGGTTTCTAAAAACTCCTATTTTCTCCTCACATTCTCTCTTTTATCAATGTACAAATGTTCTCATCATGATGTCAGCGGTTATTAATATTAATTCAACATGCACTAAGCAACAGGCATGAGAGAGCAATGAGGAAGTTCAAGAGTCATGAGGGGAGGTCAAGGGTCATGGTAGGTGAACAGTCAAGTTATCCCTATAAATGTGCCCTCATGCCTCATTATCAAAGACTTTGAGCACTGGAGTTGAGGCCAGGATGAGATAGTCGATTTGTGCTTGAGAGCTAAAGGCACTCAACTCTTGGCATCTAGTAGAATGGAGTTGTAGAGAGGCTAGGGTTTTGCATTAGGCAATGGTATGAGCAGCCCATGTTCCAATATTGGGTTTTGACCAATTTCAAGATATGTACTTGAAGTTGCAGCAACATTAATAAGATGTTCTTCATGTTTGGAATTGATTCTCATGCTTACTCGTGGTGGTTGCATTGGTTGCCTGGTATTTTCATTATATTTGTGTGTGTTTTTCATACATGCAATGTGTTATGAACTTATTCATAGTTGTTGCATGTATGTTTTTCTTTCGAATTTGTGTTTACTTATTTCTTTCCATGTTAGTGATCTATTGTGAACTATTTTGAAATTAACTTCTCGCATGTTCTTTTTTATGCATGTCTGATTTAATTTTGTCTCATTGATCCCTCTCATGGAATACCTCTTCTTATTTCTACTGAGACTTGTTTGTACCTCTTTCTGGAATTTGTCAATCTTGGGTTGATTGTGTTTCAATGTCTGAGCATTTCTTTCTTGTCCCCACTCTGACACCTCCTCATTTGATAACCAACAGTGGAAACATTCATAGTGACAGTCAAGCCCACATACGGGATGGGGATCCTATCCCAAACAGTGTGAGGTCCAATCTAGACTTCACATCGGGGAGACCCCCAGATTATTGGTGGTACATTTCAGCCCGTCAACAATTGTTTATAAAATATATTAATGATTTTTATTGCGTTTAATGTTTATTAATAAGTAATGTAATTGATGGAAGTCTTCCACCTACACCTACACTATCAGAGATGGATATAAAGATTTATTGTTCTCCAAGCAAGTGCCACCGAAGTACTTCGCCTAGAAAAAGCTCTAGATTAACAATGCAATCCCCAAGGTAAACATATTTTGTTGGCTCCTATCTCAAAAAAAAAAATGGCATCTGAAAATCTAAGGAAAAGGGGCATTATAGGCCCTTCCCACTGTTCCCTTTGTGAAAAGAATGAAGAATTGATAACCCACCCCATCCTCCATTGTCCATACACCAAAATACTTTGGATTTTTTCCCTTGTCCCATTGTTCTCTTGCACTATATGGCCTCCTAACCTCCTCTCCTTCTTCTCATCTGGCATATGCACTATCTGGTATAGCTCTCAGGAAATCTCACATTTAAATGCCTTTGGATCTCTCTTCCTAAGTTCCTCTATTGGAAAGTTTGGCTAGCCTGTACTAATTCCATATTTAAAAATCTCTACCACCCCACTTAGAGTTACCATAATGAAGTTTATCTCTTTTTGTGATGAGTATAATAGATTAAACTTGGTGCCATGGATCCTCTCATGGACTAGACTGAACAATAGTGGATGGAAGCATTAATTAAACCCTTGAAACTAATTACCTATCCCTCTAGAAAATATCAACCCTCTGTAAGGAATTGGAAGATCTGCCTCTTGGATTGTGACCTAATTGAATGGATAAAAGCAAAGAAATGTTGGATTTTGCATTTTGATGGGGCTTCCAAAAGGAATCCAAGCGTGGTAGGAGGGGGAGGGATAATACAAAACCCCCTTTGGAAAATTAGTTATTAGCTATTCCTGGGGCCCAAGCCAAAGGACCAATAACGAAGCTTATATGGATGGCCTTCTACGAGGTATAACCTTGCCTAAATATTTTCATATTCAAAATTTGGCAATTTTGGGGGACTCTCTCCTAACTTTCCATAATTTGTACAAGGACACTTGTCCCAAATAAAATCACTTGTTGAGGGTGCTATATCCCACCAATATACAGGGTTTCTCCTCGATATAAAGTCCCAATTATACCTCACACCAATTGGAGTAGGATCCCCATCCGGAGTATCAGCCCGACCACCATAACTTAAGGTTTTTCTTGGTTTTAATGGATAACATAATAGGATATACACATAACCTTTGAACAAACAAGAAAGTCAATATTGTGAAACACTAATTGCAATGTGTAAAAGGAGGTCTTCACGAGAGGGGAGACAAGAGAGAGCCTCTAGAAGAAATAATACTATCCTAAGAAAGGAACATGAGAGCAAGGAAAGATTTGTTAGTTATCAAGCGTTGTTGTTCACATAGACACAATGATCATTAGAGAAAAAACAACACACCTTCAACAAGATAAGCACCAAATCCAATGAAGTAGTTCAATTTCTTTAGTACATATGAAAATAACATATATCGCAAACATCCAAAGAATAGTATTACAATATTCATGATACATGCATGAAAATGTGTTGGCTCAATGAGCTTTAATTATTGAGTGAAATATCCAAGTACACAATTACAATGGTGAAGCACTAGCTCTAGTAGTGGAACATTAAGTCACTTATTACTTCTCCAAAGAATATTTTTCTCTCCTTTTCCAAGTTAGAGAAGCCAAGACTAGCTCTCCAAAGCCTAATCCTCCAAAATATTTTTTCTTGAGTTATCATGTTGCTTTTACAACAAGAGGAATTACCTTTCATATCCCCGTGATTATTGAACTACCCTCATGACCCTTGGACTTCCAATGTGACCTTTTGATTTCCATAAAAATTTTGGACTTTCCTTAATGACTCTTTTTTCCATATATGACTTGATATTCATCTTGTGACTCATAGACTTCAACACATTACATTTTATAATTTTCCTTTCGATAATTACATCATTACATCCAAAAATTATGAGGAAAGAGACATGGACACACATGACTATGTGATGACACTAGTACAAGTCACAACTTGACAATGATGACATAGAACACCATGATGATGTGGCAATGCCAAGATGCTATTTTGTTGCTTTTTATTTAATCTTCATGAGGATCTACTTTAGTCTTCATCTTCACCCTCTAAAGGGTCTTGACAAATTATGGAGTCTCCATGAGTCTCTTTGATCATCGGAATCTGTTGCTCTTCAAATTGTTGCAACATGGTACCTTTGTTCCTTTTGTCTTCATGATGCTTCCTTGGGCATTATTTCTTCACAAATATCCTCATATATCTTTTCCATGCTTTATTGAACACATGTAGGTATATATCACTCATGGCAAGCAAACATTATCCCAAAACTCTCCTATTTTATCATGCTTCATGAAAATTTTATGCTTATGGATCAATAGTGCACAATCGGAAGAGAGAGATACCATATGGGAGCATAGAGCACTTGTGAGAGACAGAATAGGCTTCACTAACCACTGAGAGTGCACAGTGTACAACTTTGTAGGAGGAGGAGGCCTAATGGTGGGCATAGGGCACAGTTCCAAGGGACAAGGCAGCATTAAAATTCACTAAGGATGCATTGTGCACTAGAAAGAAGAGTCAATGCCACAAGGGGGGTGCAGAGAAAACTTACAAGGCGTAATGGAAGGCATCATTTCCCACTAAGACTGTGCAATGTGTTCAACTAGGAGATAGAGGCAATACTGGCACAGTGAGGAGGGACAAGGAGGGTCTGTTGAATGGGAATGTGTTGTGCGTTGGAGTAGGAGGAAGGGTTAAGTTTGGCATAGGGTGCAATTCAAACTGACAAGGAGGGTCTCCACTAGACCTTAGAAGTGTGCAGTGCACTCTTCCTAGCCTAGAGGGTGGCTTTGCAAAGTTAGAAAAATGTCTAAGTTTGGAGGGGTGAAACATGAAAAACATAATGAATTAGAAGTCTAATCAATCACGACACATCTCAAATCATCAGTAAAACTTAGACAAGACCAAAAACTGAGAACTATACATCAAAATGCCAGTTTAAAAATACTCTCCGAGTATAACAAACAAAGTACATGCATTTATGACCCAAAAGTGTCGTTTTGTGACTAGTTAGTGTATTATGACTCTCAATTGTGTTATTGCTACTCTTGATGATCCAACGATACTTAGGAAGGAACATAGACACTTTAAACATATGTGAACACATAAGACAACACTTGACGATTGTAATAAAACGTGAAAATAGCACTTGCAAATGCTAAATAAACTGAAGGTGACACATGTCAAAGTGAAGATAACATGAAAATGGCACTTGTTAAAGTGAACGCAAGCAAAAATGACAATCGCGAATGTGAAAGCGACACTTTTGAAAACAAAGTATCGCAAAAGAAAATTTTGACAAAACTCATTGAAATAGAGGTGCAAATGCAACCAAAATGGGGGGAGAGTGTCAAGTGATGTGGCACGGTGACTATCGGCATGGATTAAACATTGTACAACTATTCTTATGGATTGCATAGTTACTGCTAATAGTGATTGCGTGAGCCTTAATTTCATGTTTTTCTCAATTCTTATATAAGCTTGCATAATATGTGTGATTTTGTGAAGTCATGAGCATTTGTGAGCAAGTGACTTTGACACTTATAATCTAAGAAGAAGCCTTGAACCCTTTGCAAAACCTCAATCAACCATGAAATTACCATAGATCGACAGATCATAATATCATCAATAGGCTCTAAAATTCAAGTGTAGGCAAAATTTTGGAGGGTGTTGATTGCAGCATCAACATCACCTCAAACTCCTACTCCAAATAATCTCTATAAATCTCAAATTCTTTCCTTCCAAATACTTCTACCACATCCTCAAGCACCAAAATTTGAAGTTGGCAAACTATCCAATTTAGCTTGTCTTCTCAAAGATAGACAAACTGAAATTAATGTTAGTCATGGATGGAAAAATATACCATGACACTCTCCCCTACACTTTTTTTTATGTCTAAGGTTATGAGGAAAAATCACATTACCCTTAGCCTCACTCCAAACATTAGCAATTCGAGTAAACATTTAGGGAGCATGTATTAGGGTATCATGGCTCCCATGGATGAAGTATTACATGCAACTCATTTAAGATCAATCCCTTCACACACTTATAGTACAAGGGATCATTTTCATTTTGATCGAGGCTCAAACCTTAAACTCTGGATATTGGTTTTTCTAAGTGTTGTGGAAATTATGAAGCTTAATGGAGTATGGAGCAGACTCGCATGTGGGAGAAACTCCAGGTGTATTAAATTTTTAGTCTTAGATCATCCTGCTACCCTTTTCTATTTAATTACCTACCAATTTGGGTCCCATGGCAGCTAGGGGTGCTATGTGTTGTTATGCCTCAGTATGGTTGACTTCTCAAGGATTATTTTTGGTGGTGAACTTATCTTATAGGGTGGATGTTTCTTCTAGTTATGAGTGTCCTCTGGAGGTTGCACTCTCCTCTGGTCTCACCTAGACTTCAAGTTCATTCTCATATGCCACTATCAATTTGAATTTGTTGGTTGAATTCACCTCTTTTGGGTCACTTTGGTATGTTGTAATTCTACAAATTTGGATTACTTCACTCTTTTGTTTGGTGTTTTCCTCTTTGGGTTCATCTTTTATGCCTTTGAATTTCATGGAACCTCCTTCACTCCTAGAGTCATATATGTGTTTTTCTACACTTATTACCTTCTTAATTTTGTTTGTGAACTTAGTCTCCCTCGCTATTTTTTGGGCCCTGGTGTCATTATTTCTTACTCTGGAAGGGCTCTATTTCCTATAGTAAATTGGGTATGTTTCCTCTCTTTCGAGATCATGAAGTCTACTACAGAGTCATTCTTTCCTCTCCCTGTGAAACCTTTGTCCTAGATCCTCTCTCATGCCACTCTCTTATTGATATCCAAAACCTCTTGCACACCATGCAAGAAGGAAACGAGGTCTTCCAAGCTAACAAACGAGATAAAAATCCACAAACAATGGGTAAACCGGATTGGAACAATTGTTCCCTCAAGTTGAATCTTCTCACTTGGGAACAATGGAATTTGATTGGAAGTTGCACAATCAAATGATAATGGCCATTACCATCCTTAAAGAAATTCAAATATTGAAAGGTAAATTAACTCATCAAGGAGAAAAAATTGACACTCTCAAATAACAAATAGAAGACTTCAAGGTACATAATCTTCAAAATGTTGAAGATGCTCATAATTAAGATGATGATGAGCATGATATATAAAGATATAAGAATAATGATGATCAATATGACCTTGATACCATGAGGAATAATTAAGCCTTGAAAGGTTGAAGTTTCTTCGATGTTATAAAAGAAGTTGTTAATCTCCCTGAAGTTGAGATGGAGCTTGGATATAACAAAGGGTATATCTCCCTAGTTAAGAGGGAGGGTATATTATCATAGTCATAGTAAACACCTTGAAGAAAGAATCAAATCACAGAACAAATGAAAGTAGTATAGATGGACTTAAAATATTTGAGAAGTACTAAGGTTGTAATTGGTGCTACTGAAGATGTGAAAGAAGAAAGCTTATGATAAAGTTGTATCTGGATAACTTGATGATGATATGTGTAGCATCAAGAATTATTGAGGACCTTGAAGGTTTGTGTTTACTTATATATATATTTAAATGTTATTTTTTATTGGGGTTGTGCTTGTGCATTATCCCTCCGTAGAAAGATTGAACGCTTAAAGCATGCTTGGAGTGGTGAAGATATATCTTATTTAATTAGGAGAGATGAAGCATCTTGTGGCATCAAGATGCTTGGGAAGACATTTGGGTAGCCTATGTGTTGATTTCTAGACCCTGAAGTAGGGAGGGTGGCGTTGTTCATGGAGCTCCGACCTTGGATACACACCTAGATCCCTGGGTTGGTGTTAGAGCCTAAAATCCTAATGATACCTAAAGTGGATAAAGCTTGTGTACACCTTAGTCCCACCCTATTAGAGTACCATGGTCAGGTATCTAATATGTAGCACTGCATGTGCTATGAACTCTTCATAGACCTGATCATTTTGAGATCTTCCATGTACCTTTGTAATTATGAATACTTCCCTAATTAAGAGGGAGTGTTGAAGAATGTAACTAGAGTCAGTCTTCACAATTGTCTTTGAGTCATGATGTAATGTATTTTTCAAATAAAGAAAAAAGAAATTTTATTATAAAATAAACTGACTCATTAAAGCATGGGTTTCATGCTTGGGTCAATGTTTTTAGATCGAAGCCTCCATTGTAGGCTTCTAGGGTTTATGTTAAGAATCCTAGTCCTTGTCATCATGTAAAAGACCCTTCTTGGGCTTCATCTATCAAGAAAGAAATTTATTTTAATGTAAAATAGGCCTTTTAGGTCTCCTCCACCAAGTCAGCCTCATCAAGGGAATTTGACCTCACAAATTCACTATATAAAGGCAGCAACTCGACCTCATTTGAAGCACATTCTCAACAAGTTTGATTTGCAGTTGCTAGAGGTAGAAAAAAAGGGTGTGAAGCTCAAGGAATAAGAAGAAAATCCCAGTGAAGAAGAAGGAAGGCTCTATCAAGCAAAAGGAAGTCAAATTTTCTCTCTCTGTTCTCACATGTGCGAAATTTTGAAGTTGTTGGGGAGGCCAAAATTCTGGATCTGTAATAGGGCCAAAATTCTAGTTGTTGAGGTCTAAATTTTGGGTTATTGCTGGGTTGTAGATTTTGGACAAGAAGACACTACTCAAGTTTGTTGAATCATATTGGAAGGCTGAATTGGTAGAGGAGGAAGGTCTTTTGGTCAGATCTAAGGTCTTGGTCTATCTCAATTTGATTAATGGAAGAGTTTGACTAGGTTTTCCCCTAGAGAGGGGTTTTAGCCCTGGTTGAGTGCCTACATCTAGTGTCATTGATATTTGTGTTTTTCGTTTTGATGATTTCTTGATGAAACAAAGATAAAAGAAGAACATAAAGAAGATAATAAGAATACAAGAATAACACAAGTAATCGTTATGCAACTAGCCCATAAAATAGAAGAAAAGATAGATCAATGACTTGAGAAATAGCCTCTTCGAGTGCCAGCTTCCTTTTCATCACATAAATGAACAATTATTTGATGATACTAATGATAAGACCTCCTTGGTATATATAGGAGTCTAAGGGGTCACACTATAATCAGAGCCTATATAACAATAATAATGTAAGGGCACAATATTAACAATAATTGGCTTCTATGGGGCACAATAATAACAATATGGGGATACATGATCCCAACAATAACACTAGGGGGATACACTAACAATAAGTGGGATACAATAGTATTGGAGGGACCTGACATGCCCCTATCCTTAAAAAATTTGTTGTCCTTAACACTTGATTATTTTTGGATGCTTCTGTATACAATTCCCATCCTCCCATGTGGAATCTTGAGCCAGTAAGTTCTTCCACTTAATGAGACTGAAATTAATCGATTCCATATTTGTTGCATTCTTGTTTCCATGACTACTTCATGCTCAATTATGATTTTTCCTTCTTCGTCAAGTTCTAGCAACACTATTTTAATTGGGAGCTTGTCACAGATAACATTCTTTAAGCATGAAACATGTAAAACTGGGTGTAGTCAGGAAGATGCAGGCAACTCACATTTACATGCCATAGTACTAGTCTTTTGCAACACCTTGTAGGTACCATAATACCTGGGCGATAATTGATTATCCTTCTTAAGTTGCTTGAGGGACATTTTTTTATATGGTTGTAGCTATAAAAATACACAGTCACCTACATCAAAACTCTTTTCACTGCGATTTTGATCTCCTTGTTGTTTCATTTGATTTTACGCCAAGGTTATCCTTTAAGAGTTGGAGAAATTTTTGTTGATGCTCGATGTGATATTCCACTGCTTGAACCTTAGAATTTTCTCTTAAAGATGATGTGATGGATGGCAAATGACATCCATAAAGTGTCATAAATGGGGTCATTTTGGCTGCAATATGGAAGGAAGTGTTATACCACCATTCAAATAGAGGCAACCACTTGACCCATTGTGTTTGTTTATCAAATACAAAGCAATGAAGATGTCCTTCCAAACATTTGTTCACTATCTCAGTTTTCCCGTAATATTTAGGATGCTAAGATGAGCTATGAGCTAATTGAGTACCAAGACAAGAAAACAATTTCGTCCAAAAATTTCCAGTGAAAATGGGATCTTTGTCACTTACAATGATCTTTGGGTTTCCATTTATATTTTGAATTGTTTCCATAAATTCAGTAGCAGCCATATTGGATTTAAAGAGATGAGATAATGCACAAAAGTGTGCATACTTGGTAAGCCTATCAACTACCACCATGATGACACTCTTTCCTTCATGCTTGGGTAAACATGTGATAAAATCCATTGATACCTCCTCCCAAAGCTAACTTGGAATGGCTAAAGGTTGTAACAGACTCGGGGTCTTAATTGTGTCAAGTTTATTTTGTTGTCAAACCAAACATTATTCCACAAACTTTTGAATATCAGATTTAAGGTCATCCCAAAAATTATTCCTTCTTGGCCCTGTGGTAAGTTTTTAAAAATCCTGAGTGCCCTCCTAAGGGGGAGTTGTGCAATTGCCAAATAATATTTTGTTTGAGGTCAGAATTCTTACAAAGATATAAGCAATCTTTGTACCATAATGAATCATTCTTAAAGTTAAATGTATAAGATGTACTGGGATCTTGTTGCAACTTTTGAATGAGTGTCCACGCCTCTTCATCATTCTTCCATTCACCCCTTGCTTCGGTTATCCAATCAAATTAGATAATATAAATGGAACAAAGCAATGCTTCCACATCCTCATCCTTTCTTGAGAGAGAATCTATAACAATATTTTACTTCCCTTTTTGTAGATGATTTCAAATTCATAACCCAACATCTTTGTGACCCATTTGTGTTGCTCTTTTGAAGATAATACTTGTTCCAAAAAGTATTTAAGATTATCATGATCTTTTTTTATCTTGAAGTGTCTTCCCATTAAGTAAGGATCCCAATGATTCATGGAATGTGGTATTGCCAACATTTCCTTCTCATAAATAGGTTTGTGTAAATACTTTCCTTTGATTGGACGACTTTCAAAAGCAATGGGTCTTCCTTATTGCATTAAAATAACACCAATTACATTTCATGAGGCATCACATTCCACAATAAATGTTTTTGTGAAGTCTGGTGTAGCTAAGATTGGTGTTTGGCACATTGCCTTATTTAGATTTTCAAAGGCCTTATTTGCTTCTGGAGTCCAAGAAAATTCATCTTTATTCAATAATGTTATTAGAGGTTCTGCTATTATCCCACCATTCTTAACAAAATTGTGATAATACCCTCTCAACCCAAGAAATCCTCAAATATTCTTTATGGTTGTGGGGATTTTACATTCCTTAATGGTTTTAATTTTTTTAGGGTCTACCTTAACACCATCATGAGATACAATATGACCCAAATATTCCACCTCTTGTACTCCAAAGAAACATTTGGAGGGTTTTTTCATATAATTGTTTCTCCTCCAATAGTTTGAGAACCTTGTCAACATGTTGAACATGATCCTTCCAAGACTTGTTGTAGATTAGTATATCATCAAAAAATATTAACACAAGTTTTCTAAGGAAGGGTTTGAAAATTGAATTCATCAAACCTTGAAATGTAGAAGGTGCATTAGTAAGGCCAAAAGGCATGACCAAAAATTCATAATGACCCTTGTGAGTTATGAATGTTGTTTTCGGAATGACTTTAGTATTCATTCTAATTTGATGTATCCTGAACGAATATCCAGCTTGGTGAAGTAAATCGCTCCATTTAATTCATCCAACAACTCATCAATGACAGGAATGGGAAATATATCTTTAATAGTGAGCTTATTGAGTTCCCTATAATTTGGACACATACACCATGATCCATCCTTCTTGTGCATTGAAACTACTAGATAAGAGAAAGAACTTTGACTAGGTTGAACTATACCAACCTCTAGCATTTCTACAACCATATGTTCAATTTCACTCTTTTGGGCATAGGGATATCTGTAAGGCTTGATGTTTGGAGGAACACTTCCTAGAATCAAACGAATAGCATGATCATGATCAAGAATAGGTGGGAGTCCAAGAATTTTTGAATATCTAGAGAAATATATGATTGTGATGTTTCAACCTCTAGGGAGCATAATTGTGTGATTACGCCCTATAGTTATTTCTTTAGAATCTTTCCATTAGAGTTGATTATCTTTCACGGTTTCCTTGTGATACCCCTTAATTCAAATCCCTTGCCTTCCCAAAAAAAAATCAATAAAAGTTCTTGAAATTTTTTTGAAAGCCATCGTCCCCAAAGATTGTAACCATTGGACTCCTAGTACAACATCAGCGCCACCCATTGGAATGGAAAGAATTGGACTATTCAATAGATATTCCCCCATGGTTATCTTGATATTATGGCACTTTCCAGAGAAACTTATAGTTCCTCCATTTGCAACCATCACTTGACACTCTGGTGTTGGATATAGGAAGCAATTCAATTCCTTGGCTATCTTACAATGAATAAAATTATGGGTACCCCATGAATCAATCAACACTATTACATTTTTATTCTTGATATATCCTTCTATCTTGAGAATTTCATGAGTGGTAATTCTTGCCAATGCATTACAAGATATGGTCGGATTAATTTCTTCTTTCTCTGGTATTGGTTCCTAGTGTATATCCCCCTCTTTTGATGTTTCTTGTTCCTTATCTTCCTCCTATACACAATCTATGTAAAACAATTTATTCTCGTCACACTTATGACCTTTAGTGTATTTTCTATCAAAATTGTAACAAAGCCCTTTTCCTCTTTTTTACACCAATTTTTATGGTGTCAACCTTGTAGGTTGTGGAAGTCTAGGAATAGCAACTCTTCCATATTTATAGTTGTGAGTGGTAGACTTCCTTGTTGCCATAGTTTTGATTTCAACTTTTCTTTCCACCCTGAATGCCTTCTCTAATGAATCAGGTTCCCAAAGGCAAACCTCATGTTGGATGTTATCCTTTAAATTCCAATGAAGACATCAATCTTATACTCCTCTGGAATATCAATTACCTTGATATTCAATTTTTGGAAGTCCTCAATGTGCTCCGCCATTGAACACTTTTATTTGAGATTTATCAATTAGCTAAAGAAGGTGTTTCTCTTTGTATCCTCGTAATGTGCTATCATTTTCTCCGTAAAAATTGACCAAGTGAAAAGAGGTTTACGAGAATAAAGTCATTGACACCATACAAATTGATTGGGTTCTAAATATAAATATGCAATGCATACCTTTTGTGTGTGTTGCACATCTTGGAGATCAAAATAGCTCCATTTGTAGTATCCATGTTACTGGATCCATTCCATCAAACTTCCTCATATCGATCTTTGGAATGTGGTGGGTTTTAACCCCAACATTGGAGTCTCTAAAATCATAATTTATATTCTTTTTGTCCTCATCATGATTTTCAGGGATTATCTTGTCACCACTGGGAAGCATTTCTTACAGCAACTTTGTCAACTCTCCCAACTTGACATTCATCACATCCATGTCTACTATAAAAACTCTCATGTATGCTTTTAAACCATCCTTTAAACCTTCCATGTTTGCTTTTAAACCATCCAATTCATTTTTGGTTTCTCTTTGTGAGAGTGAAATTTGTTGCACTTGTTCCCGTAATTTTGATATATCATGTTGCATTTCTTCCTCTTCTGCATGCGCCATATTAGAGTTTTCTAGTTGCTTATTAGGAGTATCCATTTTTTTTGTTGCGAGGCATACTACAATGAATTAATGATATCTATGCTTTACTATGGCCCTTGAATCACTTCAAAATGAACTTTCAAACAAAAGTTATGCAAATTTAAAAAATACACACATTTTTTCTTGCTTTTAGGATCTCGATAATGAAACTTTTACATCTTGGTAACACTCTGAGTCTTCCTTCCAATGCCATAAGTCAAACCAATATTGGATTCTTCAATATAAAGGTATGCCAAATCTCCCATGATAACCTGATTATGGAATGGTTCAATAGAGTGAACTTGTACGAAATTCCACGTGTCCCTGTTACAGCCTTCAGCCCTAAAATTGATACACGATAAATTACAGTCATGCACTTTCAACCACTTTTTACATAATTCAAATTTAATGCTTGAAAATAAATTTATGACCCTAGGTCTCATGTTTGAGATTGAATTTTGGAGCATGCAAAAACCCTAACTTCTTCAGACCATATTTCTAAAAATATATTGAAGCAAGATCTGAAATTTCTACACATAGTTCACCAAGATTTTGGCTCCACATGGTAGAAATTTTAGCTTCCGAAGCTTCATGGAAAAAATTTATAGTGAAAATTCCAAGATGACTTGTTTGAAGCAGTAAAACCCTAGAATCCAATACTCTGATACCAAAGGTTATGCAACAAGCTCACAAAATAGAATAAAAGATAGATCAACAACTTGAGAAATAACATCTTCAAGGGGGGAACCTCCTTTACATCACATAAATGAACAATTGTTGGATGATACAAATGATAAGACCTCCTTGGTATATATAGGATTTTAAGGGGTCACACTATAATCAGATCTGACATAACAATAATAATGTAAGGGCACAACAACAAAATAGTAGGATTCTAAGGGGCACAACAATAACAATATGGGGGATAAATGGACACAAAAATAACAATAGGGACTATGCTAACAATAACAATAAGGGGGATACACTAGTATTATAGGGACCTAACAATAATTATCAACATTAAGAAAATATATTTGCTTTCCAGTGATAGTCAATTTAGTAGTAGCAGTGTCTCTTGTTGGTATGTGGGTAGACTTCTATTGGACCTCAACCAAATTCCAGAAGATAACCCCCCTACAATTCTCTAATGTACTCCCTTCACAAATGGGCTTTGTTTCTCTGCTAGTTTTGTAAAGTTTTTGCATGTAGCTCATTAGCAATAATAAGTTTCCAATATAGTTTTCTTGTAATCCCATAAAGCTCCTCTCTGGACCAGTAATTAGATGAATCATCATAATTATTTCCCAAATAATTGCTGTGTTTGAGCGCAGACTTTAATAATAATAAAAAATCTCATTTTATTAAAAATAAAAAGCGATGTAATTGATTTATTATTAATATTTCTTACCTATGGTATAATGATGGATGCAATGTATATTTTTAATGTGAAAACATTAATTATAGTAAAATAATGAATGCAATTTTATTTTATTTATATGGTCAAAAAAATGTTTAAAAAATGAAATATTTGCCTTAACAAGCAATAGATAATTGTTTATGATTTATGAGTTTGTGAAAAATATAAATTATTATATTTCGTATATAATAGAATTTATTTGAACATATAATACATCTAAAATGGATTTTGGAGGTTTGAAAAAAAAAAAAAAAAAAAAAATATATATAATATAATATATATAATATATATATATAATAAATGATTTTTTTTGGATGATATTAAAAATACAATTTGTTTTTAAAGAACAAGTTTTAATTTACTAAAACTACATGTTTTTATGAAGTGTGGATAGTAGATTTTTTTTACGAAGATGTAACACGTATATTTAGGCTTAAAATAAGAGAAATAAATATATTACAATGGTAATCTTCTTAAGAAAGAGCAATGATATTATTGCAATGCATGTGAAATAATTAAGGTTGTTTGCATTAATTTTACTTTCAATTAAAAAGATAATGTAAGAATTGAGACCTTATCTGATACATATGTCATTATAAAAGAAGAAAATTAATGAAATTGCAAATAATTGTTTATGGAGTGAGTTTATGAAATACAAAGAGGTGAGGAATGAAACTTTATAAAATGCGTTCACAATATTTAGCGAGTTATGAGTAGCTTAATTCATATGGAGCAGTTGTTTGGTCAACCTTTCTTTGAGGATATCACCTCCCAAATAAAAGAATAATGGCAATGAAATAATTTAATCCATAGAAAATAACTCATGAGGCATGTCGAGGTATTAAATAAGCATAAACCACTCATAATATATCTAGGCAGTATGATGGAACCCTTTGATACACTGCATATACATGTTGATTTTCATAAACAAAGTATAGAGATAAAGGAATTATGCTATTAGACATGCACTTATCAGTACACAAAGAATTAGGAGTTGGTGTAAGATATATTTAAATTCCCTGAATGTGATTATAGAATACATTCATACATTTAACCATTAAACAAAAAAGGAAATGCATGCTTCTTTGTACCTTTAGCAAAAAACTAGTATCTATGGAAATTATATCATTTAATTACAGGAAGAGAGCATCGATGGACTACGCTACTAGTTAGAATATTTGGAATTTGGTCAAAACTTATCACATTGACTTTGTTGAGTGATTGAAATTTATAAGATAAAATCTTGGTGTTTACAAAAATATGAGTAGCTCAACGCATAATAAAATGGATATTGTTGATTTTGCATTGAGGACACGACCACTTGAAGAGGGGGAGTAGGGTAGTAATAAAACCTTAAAACATTAGTGTCAAAAACAAGTATTTTTTCTTGGATAATAAATCAATTGTTGAATTGAGAAGGTGGAAAATAAGTATGAAGAGACAAGCATTTTAAGAAATGAAAGAAATTTTCTAAGATTAATCCCCAATGTTAGTAGTTTATATTTGATAAAGTTATTTAGGGAGGAAGGAAAAGGAGGAATTTTCACATTTTCTAATGATGATAATGAATGGTCACCTTGTAACGATAATCAACTCGAAAGGAGGAAATAAATAGAAAGAGTTATAGAAAGACACTCTAAGGGAGTGAATGAAAGCTTCACAAAGAAGTATAAGACATCAATAACAACTAGTAAACTATCCCACAACACAATAGAATATTTTTTGTTGTCTCAAGGAAGTAACTTAGCAATCTTGAGGTAGCACAAGAATAAGTAATCATTTGATAATAAAAAATTGTTGTTAAATCATAGAAAAGTCTTTTGCTAGGAGACATGATGAGAATCACTATAAGGACTAATGAAAGATGACGAGTATCGAGAAGAAAATATTGTCAATCAACCAATGAAGTTAAAAAATCATATAACAATGGTCATTTTTAAGGAATTGTAGGAATTATGGTATCATTTTATTACAAAAGTAATAAATAACAAATGTATGTATGATGGGAATAATGAAGACAAAAATAGAAATTCGGAAGATTTGGCAAGCAGAAAAAGGGAAAATGCCTTAGAATGAAGGTAGTATTTTCATGGTAAAAATTGGTTATAGTCAAGGATGGTGCTAATTTGAATAACAACAATATAAAATTTTAGAATTAGAGTATCTTATTAAAGTTCACACAATTATTTAAGGTGTATAGCATTAAAGTGTGAAGGAAATGTGAAAATGTAATAATGTCTAGGGCTAATTTATTAGTGTTATCTCTAATGGAAATCTCCTAAGGATATTGATGAGTGGATTGAGAAACATGACTAGTGAGGGTCATCGTGATGACCTAAATATTTTAAAAGTATCAAGATCGGAAGTTGTGAACACTAATAATTGAGGAACGACAAGTGATAAATTAGGAAAATTCTTAAATGTTTGGATGATCATGAGTAACAATTGTCTACATTTTTGCAAAGGAAATAGACAATGAATATTAATGAGGAAAATCCTAGTATGAAGTGTAAGAAGGAAGGTCAATGGAAATTATATAACAAGGCCATGAGAAGAATTATGCACAATTTGACAAAAAGAAGCATATCAACTAATAGGGGGTGAATTTGACAAATATGCACTCATTATTTCATGAGTGAATTGATGATATATTGATACTTCTTATAAAGAAACTTACTAATATTGTGCCCTTAACATTAAAAAGAAGATATTTCCAAGCACGTGAAGCATATAAAACTTTTTGGTGGATTAAATGGTAGTAGTTCAAGTGCTTCAAATTCTAAACCATAGATTGTGTTTTTTTGATGGTGCTGGAAATCTGTCAACCAAGGGGGTCTCCCCAATGTGAATTCCCAATTAGAGCTCACATTTTTTTTATTAGGAGCCCCATCTGAGGTATCGGCCCGGGTACTCACATATCCTTTGAAATCAGCAAGCAAGTTGACACCGTGAAACACCAATTGTACTGTGTAAAAGAAGACTTTCATGAGAGGAAAGTAAGTGTTAGACAATTATATATTACATAGAAATCATACACATAAAATATTATGGAAACACAAACAGAGAAAACACATAAAAATAAAGAGACACATGTATACATGGTTCACCTAATTTGGGCTACATCCATGGAGAAATAGCCAGTGTATCCTTTATATTATTCAACAAAATGAAGAGATATAAATTATAGCAGATACGTTGTAATTTCATCTTCGCTCTAACACAATATCCTCTCTCTTTCTCGCTCAACATACACATATTCACAGTTGCAGTACAATTCCCTCATGTATTGTGAGGGGTTACCTTATAGGGAAAAAACTGTGAACCGGAAATTAAACGTGCGGCGTCGCTACCCCATCAGGAACTGGGGTCCAACGCGGTGATAACTCTGAATAAAGAATATAATCAGGCTCCACATCCAACAATCTCCCACTTGGACACTCATTATTGTAACTCCATCTCTACTTCATTTGTTGGACAATGCTTCCACTTTGGACCTGGTTGTTTCTCATCTTCATCGTCATACTTGAAGGCTAATTGAAACTGAGTAGAATCTCAATTTCTCCCTGGTTACAACTTTTGTTAACATATCTGCAAGATTCTGGCTAGTGTATATCTTTTTCAGCTTCAATTGTCCATCTTCCAACACTAACCGTATGAAATGGTACTTGATTATATGTTTAATCATGGAATGAAATGTTGAGTTCTTTGCAAGATGAATGGCACTCTGGATGTCACTGTATAACCTACCCATTTCCTACTTCTTACCCAATTCTTTCCAACCAAATCATTTCTTTACTAGCCTCTGTAATAGCAACATACTCTACTTCAGTCATTGAAAGTGCAACAACACTTTGCATTTTTGAAATCCAATTGAAATTTGTTCCACCTAGAGTAAACACATACCTTGTCGTGGTCCTCTTGTTATATCTATCTCTTGCCATATCTGCATCAACATATCCCTGTAGTGCAATGTTCGAACCACCAAAGCATAATTCTTGATTTTTGGTACCTCTCAAATACTTGAGAATCCACTTCACTGCCATCCAATGTTATTTTCATAGATTGTTCATGTACCTGCTTAAAAATCCAACTGCATGTTCAATATCAAGCCTTCTGCATACCATTCCATACATTAGGCTTCCAACTGTTGATGCATATGGAACTTTAGAAATATAATCCATCTCTTCCTGGATCTTGGGACACATCTCCTTAGTTTAAGATGGCTATCCAAAGCTGTAGTATCTGGTTTTGAATTCTACATATTTAATTTGTCCAACACCTTTTATATGTACTCACTCTGAGACAATGTTAATTTGCGATTTTCCATATCTCTAGTTATTCTCATACCAAGGATTTGTTTTGCAGCACCCAAATCCTTCATTGCAAATAAATTTGCCAATTTTTCTTTGACCGCATTTATTTCCTACATGTTAGACCTTGCAACAAGCATGGCATCTACATACAATAACAATGTAATATAGTTGCTATCATTTTTTTTTAGATAAGTGACAATGATCAGAGTGACATCTAGTATAACCTTGTTCAGACGTAAACCTGTCAAACTTTAGATACCACTCCCTTGGAGCCTGTTTTAGGCCATACAACCTCTTCTTCAACCTACACACTAGTTTCTCCTTCCCTTTGACCTCATACCCTTGCAGTTGTTGCATATAGATCTCTTCCTTCAAATCCCCATGGAGAATGGTCGTCTTTACATCTAATTGCTAAAGATGTAAATCTTTCGTTGCTACTAGACTTGAAATAGTTCTTACTAAAGTCATTTTAACAACAAGAGAAAATATTTCATCAAAGTCTATACTTTTCTTCTGTGCAAGCCCCTTCACCACAGGTCTAGCTTTATACCTTTTCCTACCTCCATCTTCTTCCTTCAACCTATAAACCCATTTATTTTGCAATATTGTTTTACCTTCAGGCAACCTGACTAAGTCCCAAGTGTGGTTATGTACCAAGGATTCCATCTCTTCTTTCATGGATAGTTCCCACTTCTTCCTGGTTTCTACCTGCATGGCTTCTTAATTACATTCTAGTTCACCAGAATTAGTCAACAATACATAATATAATGAATGAGAGTATCATTCAGGGCGTCTACTTTTCTTGGTAGATCTTCTAACACCACTTTCAGGTGTTTGAGGTGCATGTTGTTGGTGTTGTTGGTGTTGTTGTTGTTGTTGATGTGGTTGTTGATTATGATTTTCAGAAAAATGTTACTTTTTTTGTGATCTCATCAAGCACTGTGTATTCTATATTTTCTTTTTCCTGTTTATTTTCCTGCATATAATCCTTATACAAGACCCTTTCATTGAATATGACATCTCTACTCCTAATGATTTTGTGATTTTCATAATCATATAAGTGATAACCAAAATAATTAACACCATCTCCAATAAAAGTACATTTCTTTGATTTTTCCTCAAGCTTTGTTCTATTCTCTTTATTAATGTGGACAAATGCTTCACAACCGAAAGTCTTTAAAAATTAGTAATTTTCCTTTTTACCTGTTCATGCCTCCTCTAGAATACCACCATCTAAGGAACTTGAAGGCCCTGTTTTTATTAGATAAACAACAGTATCTACAGCATCTACCCTAAATTGTAAAGGCAATCCTACATGTAATCTCATGCACTTTGCACACCCCATGATTGTCCTGTTCATCCTTTCTAACACACCATTTTCATGTGGTGTTCCTGGACTGTCTTCTCTCTACAAATTCCATGATATTAACAGTACTTATCAAACTCTGTGCTGCAATATTCTCCCCCATTATTTGATCTGAGACACTTCAACCTTTTTCCTATCTCATTCTCAACCAAATCTTTCCATTTCTTGAAAGTATCAAATACATCAAATTTATTCTGAATAAAATAAATCCAGGTTTTTTCAATTACATCATCAATAAAAGTAACATAATAATGAGAGCCACTGAGAGAGGATACCTAAGCAGATCCCCATACATCTGTATTCACAAGCTCTAATTTTTCGCTCTTCTTTTCTTTCCCAACTCTAAGAAATCTAACTCTCTTATATTTTCCAAAAAACACAATTCTCACAAAAATCCAAATCAACATGCTTCAACCTAGCAACAAATATCTTGAGTGAAGAATATGCATGCCCTTCTCACTCATGTGTCCGAGCCTTTGATGCCACAATGTTGCATGTGATCCTATGGAGTTTAAATCATTAACAAAATTAGAAATACCATTGCATAAATACAATGTACCAACCTTTTCTCCTTTTGCTATTACCAAGGATCCTTTAGTGACCTTTGAAGTTTTATTTGTAAAAGTAGTTACACAAACTACCTCCTTCAATAGCCATTGGTTTCCATTTTGATGTTTTATGAAAAATTTACCAATTCCAATGATTTTAAAGGGTTTATCATCACCCAGACAAACCTGTCCAAAATCTCCTTGAACATAATCATGAAAATGTTTCCTATCAAGTGTGGCATGGAATGAGACACCTGAATCTAACACCCAGGCATCAATAATATTTTCTACTGAAATAATCAAAGCATATAGCAACACATCACCTATCACATTCGCTTCATGATTTTTTTATTGGTGTGTGTCTCATTTTCCCTTCTGATACTTACAGTCTTTCTTTAGGTGTCCTTTCTTCTTGCATTTCTAGCACATTATCCCCAATATGGAGTCGTATCTGCCTTTCCTTGACCTACAATGATATCCTAGGCTCTTTCCTCTTTCCATTTTTCTTCCCCTAGCCTCTGTAGTCAAAGCATTATCTGATGTCACACCAGAGCTTTTCCGTCGCATTTTCTCTCTGAGAATGGCACCGACAACATCATCCAACTTTAAAGTACTAGATCCAGAGATAGAGTTACTTATGGTCATAACTAAACCATTCCAACTTTCTGGCAATGAGCATAGAAATAACATATCCCTAACTTCATCATCAAAATTTATCCCTACAGAAATTAACTAACTAGTGACCGTATTAAATTCATTAAATGATCAGCAACAGATCCACTTTCTGACATCTTCATATTAAATAAACGCTTCATAAGAAATACCTTGTTTGAGGCTGGGGGTTTTTCATATAGTTTAGCCAATGTCATCATTAAACCCTCTATTATATTTTCCTTTGAAATATTAAAGGCTACCGACACCACCAGGCACAACTGTATTGTTCCAAGTTCCTTTCTATCGAGAATCTCCCATTCAGTGTCTATCATACTCGTCAGTTTATTTGTTTTTCCACTCAATGGTAGGTACAAATATTTCTTATACAAATAATCTTCCATTTGCATCTTCCACAACTAGTAGTTTTAGCCGTTAAATTTCTTGACCCTAAATCTACCATCTTTTGCCATTTCTCCCACTTGAACTAGGAAACCTTCTCTCCTACAAGTTTATCAGCCAAATAGACCTTCAAATTTGATACTAGTTGTTAGAAAATTATATATTAGAGAGCATTGGTACACATAAAATATTGGGTAAACACAAACACAGAAAACACATAAAACAAAAGAGACACAGATATGTGTGGTTCACTCAATTTGGGCTACATCCATGGATACATAGCCGGTCCTTCCTTTACATTATCCAACAAAATGAAGAGATACAACCTACAACAGATCTGTTGTAATTTCCTCTTTGCTCTCACGCAGTCTCCTCTCTCTTTCTTGCTCAAAATACACATATGCACAACCGCAATACAATTCCCTCATATATAGTGAGGGGTTACCTTCTAGGGAAAAAAAACCCTAAATTAAACATAACTTCTACCGTCATATCATCCACCTAATGAACAGCTCAAATTGACTACGAAATTACAATATTTTACAAGGCAATTTTTCATCTAATTTTAGCTTCAAGGGCGCTGCCCCTAAACCCCCACTAGGGGAGGGCTCATAAAATCACCATCGCCCCCCTTATACCCCCATGATAGTGATTAAATGAGCAGTGTTGCTGCCCCATTAGGAACTAGGGTCTAACACAGTGATACCTCTGAATAAAGAAGATAATCAGGCCCCACACCCAACAATAAGAGTGAATCTCTAGAAGAAAAGTAATAGTACTATCTTAAGAGAGGCACATGAGAGAAAGGAAAGATTCATTAGTTATCTAGAAAAATATTTCACATAGACAAAAACAAACATTAAATCAAATACAACACACATTCAACAAGATAAGTACCAAAACCAATGAAGTAGTTCAATTTCCTTAGTACATAAAAACAAAACATATACCATAAACATATAAATAATAGTCTTACAATATCCACAATGCATGCATGAAAATGTGTTGGCTCAGCGAGTTTATGATTATTAGGTGAATGAAACAAGTACACAGTTACAATGGTGAGATGAATCCCTTTGACTAGATGCGACATTTTCCTAACCACAAGTGGCAACTACGACAGTAAGAGAAAAGTGTAAACAACACTTACAAAGGCTAAATAAAGTGAAACTGACACATGCCAGAGAAAAGATAACATGGAAACGACACTTGTTAGAGTGAATGCAAGAAAAAATGACAGTTGTGAACATAAAAGAAACATTTGCAGAAACAAAGGTGCGCCAAAGCGATAGTTGATAAAACTCACTAAAATAGAAGTACAATCGCAATTGAAGTGAGGAAGACCGCCAATGGAGAGTGCGCACTAACTGCCTTCATGTGGTGCGCAGTACAATCTTTCTTATGGATTTTTTAGTCACTGCCACTAGTGATTGTGAAATCCTTAACTTCAAGAGTTGTGAAGTTCCTATGTAAGCTTACATTGAAATAAATGCACTTATGAATTACTCAAGAACAGAGCATACATAAGCAAGTGACTTTGACACTTAGAATCTGAGGGAACATCAACCAACCATGAAGCAAATATGAACGATCAAGGAACGACAAATCCTAGGATCATAAGTAGGCCTCAAAATTCAAGTTTAAGCAAAATTTTGGAGGGTGTTTGCTGCAGCGACAAAACTTGGCGAAACATTGGTAGAAATCCAACTTCTCTCTATTACAATTTTACCTTTAAGTGAAAAGTATCAGTCATTCAGGAAGTATTGGTTCACCATGTGAATTACCCATATTTTCCACTTATCCTGGTTAAAGATATAGTCTCTTATATTCCTTTCTTAGCCTCAAACACATCAACATAAGACTAGTCACACCTCCTTTTTTTCGATGGGAGAGAAGAATATTAACTATACCGATATTTCAAGCACATTCCCCAGTGTTGTTCCGCTACCAGTGAGCCTAAACAGTACCCCGGCAAAGTTTCTTGCTTCACCTCCCTACACAAGAATCCTTTCTCTTCTTCACCTCTTTATTTAGTTACTAATAGAATGTGCAAAGGCACTTATTTATTTCGATGGTGGAAGAGGGATCTCGACTTATTGAGAGCAGAAGAGGTTGGTTCCTTGTTTAAGGGATTTGAAAGACAACCAAAGTTAATATGCTTATTTAAATCTTTTCTCCTTTCCCTTCTCTACTTGATTGAGTCGACAGGTAAAAAAACCATTTAATATAAGGCTCACTCAGAATGGAAGATCTTAATAAAGATACGAGCGTCATAGTTCGACGAAAGGTTTTTCTTCTAGAACAAATCATATTTTCCATTTAGACTTCATTGACTTCAAAGATATGTAAACCCAAGATAGAGAAGAGGTTAATAGAGAAGCCAAGCATTGTTCGTCATCACAACTACCCTTTTTAAGTTTTGCCACATTGTATTTTGAGCCAAATAGGAGTATCTTTCATGCAAATCCTTATTAAGAAAAACACGAAAGAAAATAAAAGACAAAAAAGGCAAGCAAATGGAGGCTAAACATAAAGAAACATACAAATAGAAGTAAGAAAACAAAAAAAATGCAGAGACTAGATGGAGGGCGAATGCAGGATGAGTGTGAAAAGGGAAACTAGAATACAACTAGACCTACTCCTAACCTAACCAGCTAGAAGGTCAGGGTCAAGAGTAATTATGTTTCCAATGTAACCACCATAACTACTCCCAACCTACAAACACAAAGATACCAATAATTAAAAATTTTGGGTGTGAAGCCTGATTATTCCTGATTCGGAGGTATTATTTTCAGTTGGGTGTATATCCCAGAAAGGTTGTACACCCCTCCACGCGGGGGGTGCAAGGGGGTCTTATCCCCCCCCCCCCCCAAGCTGGAGAGTCTAGGGGCTAGTGGCCCCCTAGCGTTAGAGATCCATTTGGGCACATCACTCCCATCTTATAGATTAGTGCTTTAGGGCCCATCAAAACCTGATTCAATTGTTACATGCCCTAAAGAATTCAACCATCAGAATGCCAAGCTTCCCAAGAAGTTCCATGACTGAAATCATCCAAAAAATACCTATAAGAAGATCAGCGCAAGCAGGCCTTCATTAGGGTGCACTGCAGTGCAATCTAGTACACTGCTAGGGTGCTATGCAGTGCACTTGAGCCCTCTTTGGCCTGCGCTTGGAAAATTTGAGCGAAATTGCATTGGGGTTTGGGAATATTCTTATCCATTGGATGCATCTAGAAGTTTCCCAATTTTATCTACTCCTTTGAGCTCGAATTTGGATGAGGTAGGGAGTTAAGGAACATCAATCCCTTTATCCCTTCCTCCATGGAACTAAATTCTAAGTTTGGGAG